>PVIY010019102.1:0-40022 GCA_004026745.1 Myrmecophaga tridactyla
GATTGATGGATAGTTAAAATCATATGGCAAATGTGGCAAAACATTAAAATTTGTGGTTTAAAATAAAAGGTTTAAAAATAAAATTTTATATTAAAAAGAGCCATAGACAACCAAATACCAATAAATAAATACTTAAAAAAAATACCAGTAAAGATATAAAATAATATGATTTAATGTTAACTTTTTCTATAGGAATAAAAGGAAGAAATAAACTTTATGCAAAACAAGAGTAGGTGATTTTCAATGTGGTCTTTCAAAATTCATAGTTCTGATTGGAAAAGAAGAATGAAATCATACAAAAGCATCAGAACATGTAATAATATAATTCCTAATCATCCTTTCTCTTGTTCTCACCAGCCCAAGGAGAAATTCTAGACTTCTGAAAAGTCTCTTTCCTCCCCAATTTTTTTGAGACCCCAGGAGATTTCTCACAGTTCCACCTTAGTTTCTTTTTGTCCTGCCATAAACAGCAGTGTCTCCACATGAGCTGTTGTTGCTTTACTGGACAGCGAACATAGCCAGAACTGTCAGTCTAGTGTGTTATTGTATCTGTGCCATGTCTTCTCCCAGCAAAGCTTGAGTAGACAGAAAGACTGTCAAATGAATGCATAAGCATTAGAACGAGCAAAGGACATTCCTGGGAATAGTAAAGAAACCAGCTTGATTGAAACAAGGAATTTGTATCTAAGGGGAATGGAATGAGATAAAAAGGGAAGAAAGTATTTTCTGACTCATGTATTATGGATTGAATTGTGCCCCCCAGAAAGACTTATTCAAGGAGTCCTAACCCCCAGTCCTGTGAATGTGAACTTATTAGTAAATAGGATCTCTGAAGCTGTTATTAGTTAAAGTCAAGCCAAACTGTATTATGGTGGATCCTAATCCAATATAACTGTGTCTTTTTAAGCAGATGATATTTGGACACACTAAGGGAGAGACAGAGATAGAGAATGAAGACATTTGACAGGCTTGTGCTATGTTACAAGCCAAAGAACATCAAAGACAGGGAATAGGCACAAACAGATCCTCTCCTTTAAGAGGAAGCACGGCCCTGCCAACACAACTGATTCTGGACTTCTCATGTCCAGAATCCTGAGAGAATAAATTTCTGTTTTAAATAAACTACTCTATGAGGCTTTGTTTTAGTGGCTCTGGCAAACTAAGGCAAGATATAGATATTTATGGTTGCACTATAATAAAATATAGTCATATCAGTTAGGGTTCAGTGCAGAAAAAAGAAATTATGTGTTTTTAAGTAGGAAGGAATTTAACATGAGATTACTAGGAGCTTAAGCCATTGTTGGAAGGGTTGAAAAACCAGATGAGGGTGGGATGAGGGTGGACTTTCTGGACTGATGACCAGAACGGTGCAGAGCTGATCCACAAGGGAACTGCCGTGTCTGAGGCAGCCTCTGCTGCTGCCACAATTTTCTCTCTTCAGAAAGGGCACCTGAATTTGTGATCCAGAGATTAGGAATTCAGATTAGAAAACCACTCTCTTTTGATACCCGTGAAATGGATTCTGAATATTGGTGTGTCCCTGTGGGAAAGCCTTACTTTTCTGTGCTTGTCAAGGCCAAGAGGTACAGGCAGTTGGCTTTTTCTTCATTTGCACATTCCATATTGCTCACAAGTATTGGCAGAACAAAACTGGCATACCGGTTTGGGAGAATATAGATTCTAGTTTTCCAAACCTAATTAAAGAAGCATGGAATGGAGGATAAAGGTCAAAGTGTCCACCACATACATGGAAACTAAAATGTAGAGAAATCCATCACTCCCAATCCAACCGTTGAGATAAAATCACTATTAACATTCTTTTTTAATTTCCTTCTATGTCTGTTAATCTATCTGCCTGCCTGCCTGTCTCTATCTTCAGTCATCTATCTATATCTTTCCTGTACATCTACTGTTTCACTTAAGTGAAGTATTTGTTTATTTATTATTTTTGTAGTTTGTTCAGCAGACCTTCCCACCCTTTTTCAGATAAAAGCATGTCCTTTTTCTTTTAGGAAACTCGCTGCTGAATCCATGTTTTCTTGGTCCACAAACCTTATCTTCTCTAACCCAGAATGCCAAAGTCCCATTCATAGGCTATCTGAATGAAAAAGTTACTTCTTTTGGATTCTAATTAAATTGGACTTTAGTTTCTATTGAGTGGATCTGGCAAGTGATTATGAATATATTTATATATTAGGAATGAATCAGAGGGCGGGCTGTGGTGGCTCAGAAGGCAGAATTCTCACCTGCCATGCCGGAGACCCAGGTTTGTTTCCCAGTGTCTGCCCATGTCAAAAAAAAAAAAAAAAGAATCTGAGAAATGCTTTATAAATTGTTTTGTCCATGGGTCAATACACCAAGAAAATTTATTTTTTCATGTTATAAGTATAGTAGTCTTCTGCTAACATTCTTAATGACTACGAAGTATTATAACATTTAGATTTATCATAAATTATTTAGTTAATAACAATATATTTCTGTATTTTTTCTTTCATTATATATAACTTTAAATGGATGTATAAGTAAGGATTGCAGTGACAGAAACCAAAAACTTGAACGATTTGAAATAAAAGGGGATTATGGAAAGATACTAGGATTGCTCCCAAAATGTGATGAAGATAATCAGGTCCTTTGCCCCCATCAGGAACCACCAGGATTGGAATATGAAATGATGTCATTTGAATTCTTTTTATTTTCCAAAGCTTTTCCATTAAAGATGCTCTAATGACCAACTCCTCCTGGTTTGCCCAGGACTTGCCCCAGTTTTAAAACGGAAAGTCCCACAAGTTACATTTGTCCTTAAAAGTCAAACAGAAATGTTTAGACAATGAATTTGGAAGTAGGAAAGGTGAAAGTAGAGAGTGACAGAATGAAATAAGCCTATAAGGAAGGTCAATCTGTTTGTGTTGTGCAAGATTAACTCACAAGATGCAGAGTTTCACAACACCAGATTGCATAACTCTGGAACGGCAACAGTGCAAATACGAAAGGAATACATGAAAGAAAAATTTAGGATCGTAATGCCTCATAGGAATACAGATTATTAGTTTGCTTGTCATTCTTAAGTTTTAGTGGCCCCAAGAAAGCATAGCACGAGTAGAGTTCTGGGCTAAAACCTTAATTCTTGAGAATTCCCCCAGTAAGTTTTGGGAAAGCTAAGAATGAAAACTTCTAGTCCCAGTGAAGCAAATGGTGCAGTAATCGCTTAGTATTTGTAACGCCGACATGTAAATTAGTCACAGGAGGCCAGGAATTTCTGTTCTGTTCATTATTACCCCCAATACTCCTGCACTGTCATCCTGAAGCACGAAGAAATCATTGATGATATTTAGCATGTCTTGTGGAACAGTTAGAGGAGAAAGAGGAAGGCAATTTATAAGGTAGCATATTGCCAAGGAAAGGAAAAGAAAAAAGGGTTTCTTGATTAGGAATGCAAAAGGGTTTCTTTGAAATATCTAGATTCTTGAGGAAAAGCTTTTTTGGTTTAATTCTTTTGAAAATTGCCCCAATCCTTGCTATTACTTTGCATGTATAAACAGTCAGGCATATGGTAAAATGAATTTTTTCTAAATCTTGGAAGCAATAAAATTACCTATCTAAATGTTATGAAACTAACTTTAAAATATTCAAATTTGGAAAGTGTTTTTAAAACCACTGCTTTAAAATTCTTTCCTTCTTCCTCTTCCAGCTCTTGCACAAATATGAAATTTTGTTTTAATTTCTTATTCCTTAAAAAAAATTCTTATTCCTTGAAATTTCTTAGTCCTGCGGACAGTTTAGTTTACTCTTCAAAATGCATAGGAAGTAAATTAGGATGTTATATAATCCAGTGTGAAAATGAAGAGTTGTCTGTTGTTTTCAGAGCTATTGGGCTTTAGGCCAGCAAATAGATTAGCAAGAGGGAAAAACATAATCCAAAAATGAATGCCTCATATTTTTTTCTTTTAATTTGGTGTAGAAAGAAAGAATAATGACCATAAATGTCTTTTTTTTTCTTTTTTGCTAGCAAATATACTATGGAAGTTGCTGTGCCAAGTTATATTTTAAAATATCATGAATGCAGCTATGTGGCTGAATCTTGGAAATATAATACTGAGTGAAAAAAAAAGCCATGAAAGAATACCTACACATGAAACAATTTTATGAAGACCAAATGAAAGAAGCAAAATCAAATAATATATAATATAATATGTAAAATATATATATATATATATATATATATATATATATACACACACACAAATTAGATCTATATAAAAAGTCAAAAGAATGACAAAAAGCCAAATTCAGGCTATGGTTTCCTCTTGAGTGATGGAAGCAGGGAGATGGGATTAGATGGGGAGAACATCTGTTTATTTCTCTTTTTTGACACATGAATTGTTTAGACAATATGAGGTGTATAACTGGTTTTTTTTGTATAAATAAGAAATTAGGTCTTACTGGATATATATTATTTATCAGATGCTGTTCACCCTTTTACATATATGATTACATTTTATGTTAAAACAAGTCTGGAAAACTGCTTCTGGGAAGATGGTGTAGGCATTATTTTCCCTATTTCTCCTGCTAAGTAGAATTAAAAAGCCTGGGTGTTATATAAAACAAACAGGGGAAGGCTGGAAGGTGTGAGAAGGCAGACTGGCATTAACATGGTGGTGAGTTTTTGTTTTAATAATCTTAATGTGCTTTTCCCTACTATTTAGAGCAGCATTTCTCAACTATTAGTCCTCAAATTATGGAGACAGCTTTTTTCAGCCTTTTATTCAGTCCTTTTTATGCCGTTCACTAGACAAGATTAAATGTTTTTCAAGACCAGACTTTTTAAATAGTCTTTTCCTCTCACTCTGTATAATTAGCATTTTTTTTTTTTTTTTTTGCATGAGCATGCACAGGGAATCAAACCCAGGTCTCTGGAATGGCAGGCAAGAACTCTGCCTGCTGAGTCACGGTGGTAGCCCTGTATAATTAGTTTTATAGGAAATACTTTATAGGAGTTAGAAGACCAGTTTCAAATCTTACCAGTGATTTTCTGGGAAAATCACTTGGAGCCTCAGTTTAGTTATTTGTAAGATGGGAATTTTGTAACTATTAGAGAAAATGCAGAGAAAGAAAAGTACTAAACACACGAGATTAACATTCAAAGGGTGAATGATTAATAATATAATTAGCCATTTTGCTCAGTCTGATGAATGAACTATTAATGACAGATTTTCCTATACAGTATTGCATTATTACTCCTGCCATAGTTATCTATCTTAAAAATCAATTACTACTAACATTAATGTGGGCATTTTTTTTTTTACATAGAGATTTGTCAAATGTACTTATTCGAGATGAAATAAGCCTGGTGACTCAGGGTCAAGAATGTGTTCTGGAGCAGAAGATACCAAGGGATTAAAAATTCACAAAGAAATTTCTACTGTATGGGATTATCTCAGTCCAACCTACTCCATTCAAGCAGGCAATTGCAAACTAAGTTATATAGGCATGGCTATTGATTGGGGATTTTCTGCACGGAGATAGATTCTGTTTTAGACGTCCATCCTAATCCCCTCTATTTTAGCAGATAGCTCAGCAAGTCAGCAACACACTCTGTGCTGCAGTCAGAATAGTTTTCAGCTGATTCTCTTTCTCCTTCTTTAACATTTATCACCACAGGCCATATAGCCACAGTCTCAGAGCTGAGTGGCCCCTACAAAACAAAATATGCATTTGCCTTGGGCTCATCTTTCTCCACAGGTCGCATTCACTCCTTTCCTGGTGGTGATCCAGGATCCTGCAGGTAAAAAGTACTGGGATGACTAATCTCTTTCATGTGAATGCTCCAACCCTAGTACCACTACCATTGTCCCTACCTGATACTGCAGCAAAAATATGATGCGAGGGAACGAAAGCAGAGACACTGGTTGTAGTATTTAAATATGATTGCTCATTAGACAGTAACATAAAGGATACTTGTGCAGGCAGAAGATTCCAATTTTGGACCATATACCATGAAGTAAGCTGATGGTAATACTGAATATGTCCTGTTAAATAAAGCTTCAATTATATTTCCAAATTTCTGATTCTTTCTTTGAGTGAAAGGTGGCTTGTACAAGGATAATGCATTCAATGCCATGCTTTTCTCTGTGCCTGATCAATACCTGGTGGTGGATACTGTTGGTTGCCCATCAAAAGCCATCTTTCACTTTCTTCTTTGCTAACAGCATTCCAATTTTATTTGGTTGATAAGGTACCCAGGCCCAAGGCCTTTGCTAGCCATTTGTCTAGGATTGGAGGGCAGTGAGATGTAAGGCAAGTCTGATGGAGGGATCCTGGAAAAGATTTCCCTTCCTGGTAACAGAGAACTATATATGGAGAAGCCCATTTTGCCCTTGTGCCCTTCCTTTCTGTTTGGGAGGCTGTTGTGCCCCTTTCTATGGCACAATATAAATATGTTGGGATTCATTGTGAATGTTCTGAGGATGGCAGAGAGAAAATATGGGAAGAGTCTGGGTTTTTGCAAACATTGCTAAGTGATTGCACCCACACTGGTACCTTCTACTTCCAGACTTCTGGGTAACTAAGATAGTGTCAGTGTTGTTTAAATTGCTGTTAGTTGAGACTTTGGTTCTTTTAGTAGATGACCTTCTCTCTGATGAACATGGTATTTGACCCCTCTTTATACTTCTGTAGAGGCTTGGGGCAGCAGCTGGGTGAATTTGTGCCCCAACATGGTGGAATAGAACTAAGACATGAGGGGGTGGGTATATGAAACCTACAGAGGAGGGAAAAGATAGCAGTTAATTTCCAGAAAGCTCAGAGATTCAAAACGAAGGGAAATCATGACATCAAGTACACCTAAGTCTGGAAAAGAAAGATTAAATGCAAAAGCCCAGAACTCCCTGAATGGGAGAATAGAAGCAAGAGTATGGGTCAAATGAGAGGGGTAAGTGTATTTCTACTAAAGAATAGTGTGCTTGAGGCTGGTAATTATTGGATGCCTTCCTGCCCCTTAAGTAGTACATGACCCTGGCTTAAAAGCACAACTTCAGAGCTAAATGACCCTCTTTTTCTAATATCCCATAATTCTCTCAATACCCCTTTCCTTAAGCTCTGAACCATAGGAGCTATCTTGTTTTAAGGAGAGAATTTGTAGATAGCTGAATGAGATATCTCATTCTGCTATGTTATTTTCCATGAAATAGTTCCTCTTTATCCTAAAATCACCAGCCAAAGCAACATTCTGTTCAGCAAGTGATAAAAATATAAATTTTCTAATTATATTTTGAAATTATGAAAATTCCCTAATTTCATATACTATGCTTCATTTAGTCAAGTTGGCAATCCTTTCCCGAGATCGTTTTATGGAGTTTGATGCGGTACTGGTTAGCATCTTTCAAAATAACACTGCCACATTGTACATGGCCCTTATAGAATCCACACAAAAGTATAGTAAAGGGAGTATTTTCTTTTTCCATCAAGCTAACTTCTCTTTTTAAAAGTATTCTTACACTATCAGATTCAGTAGCTGTTTCTCTAATATATCAAAATAACTATCTATGATGTACCTCTTGCAAAATGTAGACATCAATAAGGGGCTGTTGAGCTTCTCAAAAGAAGAGAACAAGAGCATTCACTTACAAACAAATGATTTATATTTCATCATTGTTTGCGAAAGCCTCCTTAATATCTGAACTTATGCATTAGCTTCTGTATTAGTTATAGTAATAAGCAACAGTAATAACTTTAATGTAAGTAGGAACATTATTGAAAAGCTACTGAGTAGCTCTCAAAATCATTGAAAAGGTAGAAAACCAAGATTTGAAACTATCCAGCTACATAAAATGCCCAAAATCCCACTGAAGAACTGATCTGGTCTGGACATCACTGCAGTCCACTGGGCCCAGTCCCCACAGGGTATTCGGCACACACCATCAGCACTGGTCCATGGCCCTACATGTGAAAACCTGGTGCAGTTTACCACTGATGTAGATTCAATACTGATGCCACACTCTGCAGTGCAGACTCTATACAGTCCTTGGTTTTTTATTTCTAACCTGTGATTTAAAATCCTATATGGGCGCATGTGATTGAAGGAGACTGGGTTATGTCCCTGAATCTCAACTGCAAAAAAAGTCAGGGGAATTAGAATCTGGAATCTTCTCTTTCTTTAGTAAGAAGTGCAATAAAGCATTTGGCCTGGTCTCTAGACATTTTTTTGCTGTTATGGGACAGGAAGTACTACTGGCATCTAAAAGATCAGAGATGCTGCTAAACATCTTACAGTGTACAAGACAACCCCATGCAACAAAAATTATCCAGTCAGTAGTATCACTGTTGAGAAATGGTGCCTTGTACATAGGAAAGGGGTTCAGATACAGGTGGTTCAAAAGAATGACAAATATCCCTGCAGGGGCCAAAGATTTTTTCCTTTTTCTTTATTGGCTTCTTTTTTGAATTTTGATCATTTGCTTTAATTATATTTTTCTGTCTTTTTGAACAATACGTATATGATGAAGATGTAATAAAAGCATTATCCACAAGGAAACGTGTTCAGAGAAGTCAATAACATATCCAAATTAATAAAGATAAGAAATGAAAGAATCATGATTTGAACCCATGACAGGCTTCAAAGCTCATGCTCTCGCTACTGTGGTGTGTTCTTTCATTGCCCACTTCAGATAATGCATTCATGGCATTATTATTATGATTATATAGAAAATCTTGATGTAGCACACAAAAAATAGGGAATGAGTCCATGATCCTAATTTCAATGACATCATCCTGATGCCAGTAGTTTACTGAATCTGCATCCTACTTCTTAGGTGTTTCCCAACCTCATTCCAGCAGAACTCAAGCTGTGCCTCATATGGGACTGAGTGATATATGATGAGTTAAATGAATAATTTCTTATTGTCTTCCTATGCCTCATCCTGGAAAGGAGAAGGATGATAATGCAGCAGAGACATTCCTAAATGGTGGCATAGTAATACTATCCCTCCATTCCACCTCTCAACAATATACTGTGTCCTCTCTGTTCTGGACCCCGAGATGGCACTATTTTCTCCTGAGCAGCACTGAGGGTGGCAGATGTTCTCTTTTGCACCCTGAGGATCCACTGCAGCCTGGATCATCACCTGCATCAGAGGCAGTTGTGAGGTCCAGGGTAGAGGATGCAATTCTAGCCACATACTTCAGACATGCCCACAGCAGCAAGCAGTGGATCCCTGTAGAATGTTTTGGTGTCAGCTGGTTCAACTAGCCTTTGTCTTTGACATTAACTCTGGTGTCTACACAGTGCAGTGTGTTGTTTTGGATTAGCCGACTTTAAGGACAGGAGCAATTCTAGAATCCCCCAGCTCAAGGATCTATCTGATCTCTAGTTCCAGAGAGGAGAGAGAGTTCAAACTACTCAGACAAGAGTAAGCACTTGGATTTCTTGTCACATCTGGGGAAGGCTTCAGTGGGTTAAAGACACTGGACTTTTCGATAAACTGAGAATGTGTGAGTTTAAAGATTGCATTCCAGGAAATTAATTGTTATTCACATCCGAAGTTACAAAGCATTTGTTCCAATTCTCATATGTTAATGCACTTAATTATCAAAAAAGTCCTATGAGAAAGACACTGTGCTGTTCTTTTCTCCATTCTACAGAAGACATAGCTGAGGACTGGCAATGTTAGGTCTCATGGTATCATTACATAGTAAGTAGTAGATTTGAACCAAACACCATATCATTCTAAATCCTGGACTCTTAAATACTACATTTCATGCTGCCAATCAGCTTTTGTAATTCTTCTTATGGGTGAGAGTACCATCAAATTGCTTGAAGTTGTTCCACTCTGAGGTTTATGGAAATGAGTATTACCCCTGGCTTTACAGCTTCTTCCCTGGACAGCCACAAGGGGGCACTCTTAGAACTAAGGATAATAAAATTAACTCAGAGAAAATCCAGTTTCCTGACCCCTTATCCTTTTCATTTCCCCCAACAGCAGTGTTTTTGAAAGTGAGGATCATGGAGGATTTTTAGATCTTGAGACCAATTTAGTGAGTCATGACCTGCCTTAAAAATGTTTGATTAAAACACACACTATGAGAGGCCATCACACCCAGTAAGGATATTATAATGTGAAAGTTTGTTTCGATTATTGATATATAGTGGGAGTTCATGCAAATGTAAAATGCATTTCTTTTTTTTGGCCTCTGTGGTAAAAAAAACACCAATGGATGGTTTAAAATCTGATTTGAGTGAGACCCACTCAAATCAGCATAAATCATCATAACATATCCTGAGAAGGTGAGTGGTTGACTTAAATTAAAAAGTGTAGAAAAGATTCTTTATCATGGAGCCCAATACTGCAAAAGTATATTGGCCTGGGAAAACCAAAGAACAAACACACAAACACACATGTGTGTGTTCTGTGGTCCATAGAGTCCTTCAAATCATTGGTGCTCTCTGAACTTGAAGGAAATGTTCCCCTAAATTCATTATAATTCTATATACTCCAAAAAAATTTGCAAAGAAAGGTCTGCCTTCTTGGGCAACTTCCTGCTGGGAAGGGATGTCTGGGATCAGGGACTCAGATGTTCCCATCATTAAGAGACATTCCATTCACAGTACAAGTGGAAATGTAGAATCTGGGTTTATCTGTTTCTCTGATCAGAAGAGAAAATATTACTTGGGGAGAATAATAACATCACAAGTTCTGGTCTCGGTCATCACCAGTCATTCTGCCATTAAGGCTGGCTTTACCTTCTTCAGTGACAGTGTGTTAGTTAGATTCAGTTGTCAACTTGGCCAGGTGAACATACCTAGTTTTGTTGCTGCGGACATAAGCCAATGGTAGGTGAACCTCGTCTGTTGCTAATTACATCTGCAGTTGGCTAGAAGGCGTGTCTGCTGCAATGAGTGACATTTGACTTAATTGGCTGGTGCTTAGATGAGAGAGCACAACGTAGCACAGCCTAGCAGCTCGGCATTCCTCATCTCAGCACTTGCAGCTCAGCCCAGGTCTTTGGAGATGCAGAAAGAAGTTACCCTGGGGAAAGTTGTTGGAACCCAGGGGCCTGGAGAGAAGACCAGCAGAGACCATCCTGTGCCTTCCACATAAGAAAGAACCTCAGTGGAAAGTTAGCTGCCTTTCCTCTGAAGAACTAACAAAATAAATTCCCTTTTATTAAGAGCCAATCCATCTCTGGTGTGTTGCATTCTGGCAGCTAGCAAACTAGAACAGACAGTAACTGTGTTGTTCTAGAAAGCTCATGAGCTAAATGCTGCAAGATGACTACATGACACAAATTTAGAAGTACTTCTTGGGATGAAATGTGCAGTCATAGAAACATGTACTTCAGTAGAAAACAAAAAACAAAAACAGGATAACAACTGTGAGGCACATTAGTAGCACAGCAAACAGCTCGGATGTCAAGCAGCTCTCTCTCAAGGCAGAAAAAACCCACCTGATCCTGACATACTCAAAGATCAATATACACAGATGATGTCCAGCAATCAAATCACCAGCAGCATGCACTGCTTCCTATTTACATTTCTCTAAGTGAGTCTATATCTTTCAGAAAATACCATATTTAAAAATACCAACATACTGATGATTCTGATGCTTAATAATTGGGTAACTGGGAAAGACCACTTGACCTCTTTAACTCTCAAATTTAAGTCTATAAAATGCAGAGGTGGAAAAAGAAGGCAAGCATTGAGGAAATAACATTAGGAATGTAAAGAAATGTTGGAAAGATTAAATAAGATGATACATGCAAAGGATTTAACCCCTGCCTTTATCAGAGTAAGTGCTTACTAAAGGATGCATGTCATTCTTATAATGTTAATGAGTAAGTTTCCATTATAAATAATGTAACAATAATAATCACAGCCACAAATCTTGAACATTCGGAACTCATTCATTCATCATCTTATTGAACACCTACCTTTTGCTAAATAATAGATTCTGGAAGTACAGAGAGGAATAAAATATGCTTCCTACTCACATTTGACCAAAGCATTAAGGCATGAAAAAATGATTATAATAATATTATGAAAACCATAATAGAGATATTTTATATGGTATGGGAATATAGATATAGGAATATAATAAAGATATTTTTATATGGTATGGAAATATAGATAGGAGGCATGGAGTGGCATGAAGCGCACTTGTACCATTTCCACTTTTTAAGTATCTATAGTGTGTCAGTAATTTCACGTTACTGAACTGAGCTGACTTATAAGCCAATGGAGTGAATAGAATCGCCTGACTTTTCAGACAACAACCTGATATTCTGTGATGAATACTGTTTCTGTCTGCTTTGGTGAATTCTCATTATTCCCTTTCTCCTGGTTACAGACTTGTTCTGGAAATATGAGTAGATATCCTCAGTCACAGTGATTGGGTGATGGCATAGAAAGAGAGGAGAGGTGGTCCAGCTTGGATGATTGGAATCACGTCCTTGAATTTTGTGTAGGAACTGGCAGTGAACCCTCCATCTTTCTCTTGGACTGTGAGTGGATGTCACACCAGAGTTGAGGACAGACCTGTCTTTTCTGGGTGAGGGGTAGGAAAAGGCATAGAAGGAAGGTAAGGTGGAGAGGAAAAGAAAGTTCTATGGGTGCTGAGTGCCCTATTCCAATCTCTGACAGCTCTTTGCCTGGCCTTTCCTACTGATAGTCAGCGATTGTCAAGGGAAGGCATTGCCTCTTCTTTATGCTGAAATTCCAACTGTTACTTAAGTGTCAAATAAGAAACTTTATGCATCCTAAAAAAAAACCACCCTCTATGACATCTCTCATCTACCTGACCCAGGCCTAAAGGAATAATGGAAGGAGATTGTTACAGGATGATGGACTGAGTTAGAAAAAGAAAGTCATCTTGATGGCAGTAAAACCCTTTGATCAAGAGAGGGGTAGTGGAATAAATACCCTGACCTTATTCTGATTACTCCCTTTGAGTTACTTCTGGGGATACCCATTGGTTAAATCCAAGTTGAAGCTGGAAGTCATGGAAGCCCTTTGATGTAATCCAAATAAGTCAGCCTCTGAAGGCAGAAGATGAATGGAGAGTAGGCACAATGAAGAAATGGAAGCTATGCACTGTGGATATGGATTCACCCCAATCAAAATGGTGGAGTACAATGCTTCAGGGCTCCTTACCATCAGCCCATCCAACACTCAAAATCTTTGAACAACCAGCAAAAACCAGCAGAAACATCTTTCCTATACTCTAGAAAACAATTAAAGGATTGTGATAATGTTAAATGAAGAAAAGTGTTACTAAGAGTGATATGATTTCCTGGCACCCTGGCTGGCCCAACTTTGAACCATTATTCTCTCAACAAGGAGCTGGCCAATGCTCCCAGAGTGGATCCCTGGTACTTGTCCTGGATGGAGCAGAATAGCCATCATGCACTTACAAGGAGCATGTAAGCCTGGCTGAATCTGTCTGGTGGTGGCCTGAAGGATTAACACACAGAACTTGCCCTGATTATAGAAGGCAGCTCATGGAACTCTCCTACAGAATGCTAAGAGAGAGCAGTCAAATCATGGCTGCCAGGGGCAAGGACTGCTGACTGTAGGACATATAGTGAGTATCTGAGACCGTGAGGAAACTGTTTCCTAGGGAAGAGGACCCATTTGTACTTATGGAAATGAGAGAATTCCCAGGGCCATCCAAGCCCATCTAAGACAAGACATCTGCACACAAAGGATCAGTTTCAGCCCCTAAGTTTAGTCCTCAAGCTATTCTCCAAACCCATTGTATGGGATGCTCTGAAGGAAGCATTCACACAGGTTGGTCTGTAAAGACTGGAAAAGTTGTTTTCTTCTTTCCGTTAGCTCCTGGCATCCAAGGAAAGCTCTGTCATAATAATAGCTAGGTAACAGCTTAAGGAACAGATGCCTCAGAGTCTAAGTTTCAGTGACAACACATGAAAATAATGTGTCTGTGGGTGTGCATGCATACACAAACGCCCACACATACTTAATGGAAAACGACTCCTTGCCAGTCATTACTACAGAAATTCACTCCCTTACTGCAACAAATGAATATTTTATTATTATAAGAGTCAGCCTGGGTGAAAGAGTTCTTTCATTAAAATTTCAGACTCATAGCATTTGGTTATGGCTCTAAATTAGCCAAGTAGAAGAACTGAAAACTTAGCTAATTTGCTTCTTGACATTTGAAAATAATTGCACCAGATGAAATCTCAGAGCAAAAATCCCTATAGTTTCCCAGGAAACACTTTCTGTAATGACATAATTACAACTGGTAGTCACAGGGGCAGAGGTATTGGGGTAAATGATGTGAAATACGATATTCCTCTAGACTTGTAGCCATGCTTTTCAGAGGGACCTGTAGCTTTTGCACAGTGGGATGAATTTCTATTCTGCATATTAATTTCAGGGCTCTGCAGTGGGCCTGTCTGAATAGTGAATGCTTATCATGGGGATTAGTAAGGCTAATTTAAATGTACTTCCGAATGAATTCAAACATGGAATTCCTAAGGCTAGGAAAAATGTGTTCCCTTCTGGTTATCACATATATTTATCTGCAGGGTTGCATTAGAGTTGGTATTTCAAGGTTTTTGCTTAAGGGGTGTAAGCTTCAGAAGTTAGATGGTTACTGTAAATTTTACTTCACTGTCCCTGAAGCTTTTGAACTTTTCAAGTTTTGAAAATGGTCATTAACAGATATGCAAACAATTTGCCAAGTGAATTATGAGGGAAGTGAAATATCTGATGTTGCCTCTGTCTGAGGGTGTCAGGGACAATTTGGTGGCTTGTTTGTTTGAAGTAACTGTAACATCTAGGATATCAGCCTACCTGAAACCAGGGCCCTGAGCTGCTCTTAGAAGGAGATTACATGAAGGAGAAGAAAGACTTTCGGTTCGGCCTCCCAGCCCAGACTCCCAGCTTCCAGGAAAGATGAACATCTCGCTCTCAAATTTCTTCCATATATTTTTTTCCTTTGTTAGAGAAGTTGTGGATTTACAACTGTTCTGTAATCATGCATAAAATACAGATTCTTATACACCATTCCACCACTAATACTTTGTATTGGTGTGGAACTTTTGTTATAACTGATGGCAGCACATTTTTATAATTTTAATATGAATTAAAGGCCATGGACCTCTCTTTTGTCTCTAGTCCCTGGAGGACACGACTCTGCTTGTTGAAACCAATAGCCCAATGCCTTGTCTCAGGGCCAGGGAAGGAGATCAGTTGACCACAGAGGGCCTGATCTGTCAGCAGACAGGAGGCAGCAGAGGCTTTTGGGGAGGGACTACTGCTTAGAATCCCTCTTGGCTCCCCTGAGCAAATAACAGGTTTCCATGTGCTCTCGCTTCATGCTCTCATTGCCAAATTTGTTCGGTGACTCTCTGGGCTGCTGCCTTGGATTCTGTATCTCTGTGATCATGCTTCTACGGGACCCTGCTCTGGGTCTGAATGATCTGGACTTTCTGATTTAGCGGTGGCCTGAGGGCCTCAATCTGCTCAGAATGATTCAGGGGTGAGTCTAGGAATGTCTGAGCTAATGTTTCCCAGATTTTCCACATGACTTTTCTCATTCTATTTATGTAGTGTTGTTATGTTGGAATTCTGCGTGAGCTATTATTTATTTAATATTTTTCCTTAAATCTACTTTATTTTTTTCTGGCTTATACTTAGTAGTATTCATCAAATAATGGGTGTGATGTGCTAGCTTTGTTTCTTTTCTCACATATGCTAAAAATAAATTTATTGGTATTAAAATAAAAATATCCTTCCTTGTCTCACCAGTTATATACATCCCATATGCTTTAGGAAACACTGGCTACTCTATGGTCACTTAGGAACAACTTTCAGGAGACAGCCACTAGGAAAAAAGCAAACCCGTTTTTCTACCTCTTAGATAATGTAGAGGCTTGGAATTTAGCTTTCAAAATCACTTGATTTCCATTTCTATGAGAGTCCTACATATCTCCAGATCCAAATCTTCCTAAAAATTATTACATTTACTGTAAAAAGCAAGTCCTTCTTGCTGAGATTAGACAAAATAAATGCAGAAGTGGTGTGAAAGCAAGTAAAATGGCTTCTTGATTATAAATTGTGACAGCAGGGAATCTTTTGATAATTTGATTGATGTTTGAGGAAAGCAGAAAAAAGAGAAAAGAAATGGCATAGAATTGGGCAGAATTACTAATGAACTTTGATGTTTTGAAATATCTGATAACTAAATAGATATTTAATGTACCATATACCTTCATATGCCTTTCCTAACCTTTTAGTGAATTCTACAAACTAAAATGCCTGGTGTGAGTGGTGTGTATGGGTGTGTGTGTGTGCTCAGATACATGAGTGAGTGAATCAAGGGAAAGGTTGGGATTCTATATTTGGATTTATTTCTGGACATGGTGGCCCAAACCATTGATTTATTACTCCCAAACTCTTCACAACACCTTTTCCCCTTACCCTGCCCTATTAGAGGTGCATAAAGACAAAGAATTGCTTGTTAAAGAGTGTAACTGTGGAAAAAGCATGAGGCCTCTAGGGAATCATGTGAGCTGCTATAACAGCTCTTGTAAGTTTTACTTTGGCAC
Source organism: Myrmecophaga tridactyla (assembly GCA_004026745.1). Lineage (NCBI taxonomy): Eukaryota > Metazoa > Chordata > Mammalia > Pilosa > Myrmecophagidae > Myrmecophaga > Myrmecophaga tridactyla. The sequence goes on from PVIY010019102.1 coordinate 16,567, forward strand.
TTCGTATAAGCTGAAAAACCAAACAAATATTATATTAAGCCTTTAGTTGTTGGGTTTTCAATTGTTTGCAGCTGAATAAATACTTCACTGGTACGAAGAATTAGTTCATCAAATGAGCTAATCAGAACCAGCCTTGAGAATATGAACCCTTGAGAATATACACACATTCTTTGAAAGTCCCTGGAATGGGGGCTCAAGGTAAAATCTGATCCGCATCTTAAGGTGTAGGGGTAATCACACCTGTATCCTCGATTGTACCTGTCTTTGTTTAAGTCATATTTTTTCCTATACAATATGTATAAATGTTTTTCCTAAAAAAAATACATTTGTTTGTTTCACCGGAATATTGTACAAGGACAGAAGGTGAAAGGAACTACCATTTTTGAATGCTATGTGCCACCCACTTTAAGAAACAACTTTATAAGCTTTATTCCACTTACTTTTCTCAGCTCTATAATGGATGCATAATTATTTGGTTTTACAGGACAGAAACTGACACTTAGAGAGGTTAGGAAATGAATCCAAGATAATAAAATAAATAAGTGGTGGATGTACTTGAACCCATTCCAATCAGGTTTTTGTTTCCAAAAAGCCACAGAAACTAGTGTCATCAAGTCATCAGCACATTGATAAGCCGATTCTCAATATTCCTCTTGGTCCATCAGCAATATTTGCCACAACTGATCACTCCGTCTACTCAAGTTCTCTTCTTAGCTTCTCATCACACTTACCTGGCTTTCCTACTAACTCATTAATTGCATTTTTGTTTTCTTAATCTCCTCTGCTGGTTTCTTGTTATTTTTATAATTTCAAACTAATGGAATGATCCAGGGTTTATTCCTTGGATTACGTCGCTCTTTACACTCCCTCACTCAGGGATCTTCTTCCATCTCTTGGCTTTAAATGCCATCTATAAGCTGATTACTAACGAAATTAAATCTCCAGTTTAGGTTAACTCCCTGAAATTTTAGTTTGAATGGCCAACTGACTATTTCAAAAATATATTTTGAGGTTTAGTCTTCTGCTTTTCTATGTTCTTCATTTTAATGAATGGTGACTCCTACCTCCTATTATTCAAGTAAAAAAATAAAACAGCCTTGAATCCTCTCTCTTTTATCTAATATCCAATCAAGATCTATTGTCTAATATGTAAAACAATCGTTCTTTCCTGAAAGTACTTGAGTGTAGCTAGAATTTAATCATGTTTAGCACATCTACATTACCGTTCTGGTCAGCACCTCTTGACCAGAGAAGAGGTCCATGTTGCATTGCTATAGCCCCCTAACTGATCTCACTGCTTTCTCCCTGGCTTCTCTACCGTTTACTTACCACACAGCAGCCAGAGTGACTCTTTCAAAACATATCCCTGCTTTCCCATATACCTCTCTGACCTCATCACTACTGGCCTGTTTACTGTTATTCCTTGAATGTTCTAGGGCACTCTCAGAGACTTTGAATAGTTTCTTTTCCCTGGAATTCTCTTGCCCCAGTTATCAACTGGGCTTATTTACTCATTTCCTTTAGGTCTTTACCCACTTCAGCAAGGTCTTCCCAGACCATTAATTAAAAATGGTACTTCCTCCCATGTCCAGTGCAGACATTCCCTATTCCTTTTCTCTTGCCAGATTTTTTACTATCATCCAACATTGTCCAAAATACTCTGTATTTTAGTTACTTATTTGTTATAATGTCTCCACACACTGAAATTGTATGGCAAAGATCTTTGGTTTTGTTCAGTGTTGTATTCTCAGCAGCACTTTCAACTGTGCCTGATACATAGTAGGTGCTCGGCAGTATTTGATGAATTATTGAGTAAACAGTTATTCATTAACTGTCATGCAAATATGCCTGAGCTCTAAACCAATGCTTTACAAAATAAGAAGTGTGATCTATTATCCACTTGTGACAGTACCACCTTGGAAAATGAAGATGCCGGAACCCTCCTTAAGACCTACTGAATTTTGAATTTTGAATGGAGTATAGGAATTTACATTTTAAAACACATTTTTGCTGATTGTTATCACCATTAAAATGTGACAAATGGAATATCATAGTTAGAAATTGTAGTAAGCAGCTTTTTAGCTACCATAATGTTCTTTTAATTGTGTTATGGCTGTGAATATGTTCTGTTATGTGGAAAAAGGGAATTAAAATGGCAGATTGTGTTAAATTTGCTAATCAGTTGACCTTATAATACAAAGATTATCCTGGATTATCTGGGTGGGCTCAATGCTATTACATGCTCCCATGAAAGAGTAACAAGGAGGTAGAGTAGTCAGAAATAGATGAGACAGAAGAAGCAGAGTTTCAAAGCATGAGAAAGATATGATCTGTTGTTGCTAGCTTTGAAGGTAAGGGTTCCAGGTCATGAACCAAGAGGTATGGGTGGCTTCTAGTAGCTGGGAACTGCCTTCACCTAAGAGCCGGCAAGGAAAAGGGACCTCAGTCCTACAACCAAAAGGAATTGGATTCTTTCAACAACTTGAATGAGTAGTAAATGAATGGATCTTTCCACAGAATCTCCAGAAAAGAACAGTCTTGCTGACATCTTAATTCTCGCCCAGTGAGAACCAATACCTTTACTAGACTTCTGACAAACAGAATTGTAAGATAATGCATTTGTGTAGCTTTAAGCTACTAAGTAAGTGGTAGTTTGTTATGACAGTGATATAAAACTTATGTAGAATAAATGGAAAAATTTTCACAGTAATTTATTCAACAACCAGAGCCTTAACCATTTATAATTTTTAGGAGGAAGAAATATATAAAATCACTTATTTTCTCATTGCCTTGGTTCCACTTCATCAACAGGAATTTTGGGTTACATTCTACTACTAGATGACTACAGAGATTACATTCTGCTATCAGATGATTTTGTTCCTTTTGCAGAGGAGGATTTCTTGGGGGCTTGAGTCAAAACAGAAGCCCAATTGTTCAGTGCCAACAATGACATTAGTAATATTGTCCATTTGGGTTATTTCCTTTCATCTGATGCCTGAGTCACACAGCCTTTTGGTTTTAAAACAGTTGCATGGTAGGTGAATGCCTGTGACTTCTGCAGGGCATTTTCTTTCCCATGGAGATTTTTCTATGTTTTGTTTCTCTGCTGGGCATCTTGTGTATAATACTCAGGAAGACCAAATGAGGTCTAACATGGTGCAATAAGGTGCATTATGGAGTCTCCCTGAACAATTAGTTGTTGACAGGACAGAGGGAGGTCAACTTGGAAATCAGTATTTTAACCTGGGTTTGTGCCCTGAGTAATGGAGAAATTTTAAATAGGGTAGTGAAATGATCAGATGTTGGAAGCTGTGTAGATGTTTGATTGTAAGGACCAAGACTGGAATTACAAGCTTATTTAATATGTTATTGTGGCAATTTGAAGCTGCATGTACCCCACAAAGATATGTTCTTAAGTCTAATCCATTCCTGTGAGTGGAATAAACCCAATGTAACTAAGCCCTTTGGATGAGGTTATTTTAGTTATGGTGTGTTCTGCTTCAACCAGGATGGGTCTTAATCCTATTGCTGGAGTCCTTTTTAAATGGATTGAATAGAGAGAGAAAGTCATTGAAGCAAGAAGCTGAAACCAACAGAACCCGAAAGAAAAAGAGACGCCAGCAGATGCCACAGTGAGACTTGCCATGGGAACCAAGGATCGTGGGTAGCCAGTCTTCGGGAAGAGAGTATCAACTTGATAATGCCTGGATTTGGACATTTTCCTGGACTCTAATTGTAAGCAAATAAATTCCCATTGTTTTAATTAACCCATTTAATGGTATTTGCTTTGAGCTGTCTATGAAACTAAAACAGTAATTTTTTTTTTAATCTGTTAAAAATTTCAAAGAATTTCCTTCAGTTATTTACATTTCTTAAGCTTCCACTGAGGGCAGTGGATAAGGAGAACCACATACAGTTAAATTATATATATGTAACATACAACTCTAGATGGGAATGACTGCATACATTTCTTTGTGAATGAAGTCTTTTGTAGTTGTTCAGTACACAATCTAAGCTGAACATGTTGGCCCTTGGTCAAGCCATATATGAGCATGCTGCTCCCATCTATATTGCCAACAGAAAGTCAACAGAAAGAAAGGAGCATAGCCATCAATGCTATGAGTGGAATGGCCACTCAGGCAAGAGATTTGGGATTCCTTTTTAAGACTGTCATTAAATTGCTCAATGACTTTCGAGAAATCACTTAATTTATGTGTACCTTATTTTTTTCTTTACTGTAGCCTATTGCTGGGGTAGGTTATCTCTAATAATCTTTCTAACTCTAAAATTTAGTAAGGTATGAATTTACATTTTGAAACCATATACTAGAGTTTCTTTACTTTAATAACCAATACATTATGTTCATCACTCTGCATGTATTTGTGGACTTCAAAACATGTATTATTTTAAATTCTATTTAATTTAAAAAGTTACTTTAATTTGCAAACATGTGAGTAATAGGAAAAGTCCTTTAAAACAACCAATTTTAGTGGCTTCAAATATAACAATCAAGGAATATTTGATCATAAAGTAAGTTCCTAAATTTCCAAAGTCATTAAAAAGCTTATGAATGTCCCCTAATTTATTTTACAGCTTATATCAATGTACTGATTTTGTACAAAGACTGATTTATGATGAATGTATGCGTATTTATAACATGTCAACATTTTAAGTACAGCCACATCTGAGAATAAGTGATTTTTATTTTTTTATTGCATTCTATAATGAATACACATTTCCTTTACAATCTGAAAAACAATAAATACTAAAAAATCTTAATAAAATTTTTCATAACATTAAAAATAATGACTTTGTGAATAAAAACTATTTTGTTTGTAACTATTGCTGAAAGAACTATCGCATTTGTAATATTTTCACATACTAACACTCACTAAAATGCTTGAAATCAAATAGTAGCAGAATGAAAAATTGCAAGTTAATGCTAATTGTATACTCTAAACCTAATTATAAAAATAATTTCCATTTACAAAAAATTCAAAGAAAATAAATACGGTGATTGCTAAAGAACTTTTAACTCACTCTAAAAAAGTGAAAGTAAAAAAAGACAGGATATATAATAATGACTATATTGGAAAGATACTTATTTTGTGAAATATCACAAGGCATTATTGTCTTGTAGTTTATAATGTATATAAGCATTACCTTACAGTGTTTTGTGATTATCAGAGAGTTTCACAGGCTGAAAATTTTAAAATTAGCTAAATGTAATTTAAAAAATCAGTTTTGTAGACATATAATTTTCATAATAAAATCATCAATTAAGTAAACAATTCAATTACTTTCATCAAATATATATAGTCCTGTAACTACTAGCACAATCATGATATATAATATTTCCATTACCCCCAATCACTCCTTTGCAGGCAGTTCCCTTCCTACCACCTTAGCCTGTAAACCATCAATATACTTTTTGTCTCTATAGTTTTGTCTTCCATGGAATGTTATAAAAATGAAATTACATACTACATAGTCTTTGGCATCTATCTTCTTTCACTTAGCAAAATGCCTTTGAGATCAATCCATTATCTGCTGCAGCAAAAATTCATTCTTTTCTTTGTTTTTAAATCACTGAGTGATATTCTAATGAATGTACAGGCAAAAGTGTATTTATCCATTTACTAGCTGATGCTTCCAGTTTTGGGTTTTAATGAAAAAAGCGGGTGTGAACATTTGAGAATACTTCTTTGTATGAATATGCTTTCTTTTCTCCTGGTTAAAAATCTAGGAGTGGGATGGCTGGGTTATATTCTAAATGTTTGTTTAAATTTATATGATATTTTCAAACTACTTTCCAAAGTAGTTGGAAAATACCAACAATGTATGAGGATCCCATATATTACTGGTGGGAATGTAAAATTTTATCAATATAGTCATTGCCAGCCTTTTAAATTTTAGCCATTCTAGTAGCTGTATACAGGTATCTCACATTATTTCAATTTTTATTTTTTATTTTAAATTTTTATGTTTTTTATTGTGAAATATAACATAGATACAAAATTTCAAAGTACATTGTTATTACATAGAACAGATTTCAGAGTTTGGTATGGGTCACAGTTCCACAATTTTAGGTTTTTCCTCCTAGTGGCTCCACGAAAGTGGAGACTAAAAGAAATATCAGTATAACGATTCAGGAGTGAAACTCATGCGTTAAATCTTATCTTCCCTGATATAACAACTCCTTCTCTTTTGATCCTTCTCCCAATCTTCAGGGATATTTGGGCTATGCCCATTTTAATTTTTTCATGTTGGAAAGGGGTGTTGACAATACAAGACAGGGGAGTGGAATTAGTTGATGTTTTTGGAGTGGCTGGCTGCCCCTGAGTTTCAAGGCTTACTGGCTTGGAAACCACTGGGAGATTGTAGGTTTCTGGAAAATAAACTTAGATGGAGCCTTACATGTTCTTTAGGATTAACAGGAATGATGTTGGTAGAAAGTGGTAAAATTAGCATATGTAGCCGAAGCTTGCAAAACTGTAGCTTCCAGAATAGCCTCTTGACTCTATGAACTTACTCTCTTAGCCACTGATACCTTATTTTGTTCCATTTCTTTTCACCCTTTTGGTCAGAAAAGTGTTGTCAATCCCATGGTGCCAGGGCCAGGCTCATTCCTGGGAGTCATGTCTCCCATTTCCAGGCAGACTTTCACCGTTGGATACCACATTCCATGTAGGGGAGAGGGTAATGATTTTCCTTGCAGAGTTGGGCTCAGAGAGAGAGGTGGGGAGGTGGGGAACATCTGAGCAACAAAAGAGATTTTCTGGAAGTAACTCTCTCAATAACCTACAATAATTATAGGTAAATTTAGCTTTATCAAATCAGAAATAAGTTTCATGGGAGCAAGCCTCAAGATCAAGGGCTTGGCCTATTAACTTGGAAGTCCCTTTTGAGAGAGTATCACGTGTTTCCCAGGTGGGAAAATTTAATTGTTCCATATTTTTTCTCCAGTTCCTCAAGGAAATTTTTGTCAATACTTCAAAATTATCTGCCCAACTTACTCTGGGATATATCAGTTTTTATTATATTAAGGTATACAGAATTATAAACCATCATTCCCATTCTGGGCCCCATGTGTTTGGGTTGTTTAAATGAGCTACCCAGGCAGGTTGAGTTAGATTGTGTGCTACAGAAAATTTAGATTTTTGGACAAAATAAACTCTCTTCCTTTGGTCCTAAATGGTAGGTGAAATTCTGGAATACAGATAATTACCATCCTTTGCACTGTATTCTAATTTACCTTAGTCCCAACAAGATCAGCTTGTTCTTATCTCTGATTGAAGCCTGATCTCTATTTCGGTTTATTTAACAGTTGTTGTATACAGCAGTGCTGACTTTTGGAGTTGCAGAACTCTAACTCTGAGTCTTAGATGTCACACAGGTACCCAATGTTTCAGGAAAATACCAGGTTATATACATATAGCACAGCTTTTCTGGATATATACTGAGTAGTGGTATTGTTAGATTGTAGGGCACTGGAATTTCAGTTTCTGAAAAATTGCCAAATTATCTTCCACAAGTGGCTGTACCAATATATATTCCCACCAGCAGGGAATAGTGTCCCAATTTCTCCGCATCCTCTCCAACATTTGTAGTTTCCTGTTTGTTTAATAGCAACTTTTTTTTTTTTTAATTTGCATATGGGCAGGAGGCACCAGGGATAGAACTCCAGACCTTCAGCACGGCAGGTCAGAGCTCTGCCTGCTGAGCCACGGCAGCTGTCCAATAGCAACATTTTTGTAGGTGTGAGGTGATATCTCTCATAGTATTGATTTGCATTTGCCTTACAGCTAATGAAAATGAGCATCTCTTCATGTGCTTTTTAGCCATTTGTATTTGCTTTTTGGAAAATGTCTTCATATCTTTTGGCTATTTTGTAATTGTGTTGTTTGTTCTTTTTTTTGTTGAATTGTATGATTTCTTTATATATACAGATATCAAATCTTTATCTTATATATGATTTCCAAATATTTTCTCCCATTGAGTTGGCTGCCTCTTCACCATACTGAAAAATTCTTTTGAGGTACTGAAGTGTTTGATTTCGAGGAGTTACCATTTATCTAGTTTTTCTTTCACTGCTTATTCTTTGGGTGTAAGTTTAAGAAGCTACTTTCTATTAATAGGCCTTGAAAATATTTTCCAATATTTTCTTCTAGGAGTTTTATGGTACTATTTCTTATATTTAGGACTTTGATTCACTTTGAGTTCATTTTTGTAGAGGGTGTAATTTTTCAAATTTCTTTTAGCAATGATTTGTAGTTTTCTGTGTACACGTTCTTTATATTTCTGATTAAGTTTATTGCTTTTAAGTTTTGATGCTTTTAGTTGCTTTTTCTTTTTTTTTTTTTTTTGTATGGGCAGTCTCTGGGAAATGAACCTAGGTCTCCAGCATGGTATGTGAGAATTCTGTCACTGAGCCACCATTGAACCATCCTTGTTGTTATTTTGAATGGAATTTTTCCCTCAATTTTCTTCTCAGTTAGATCATTCCTCTTATATAGAAATATTACTGATTTCTGTACATTAACTTGTATGCTGCCACTTTGCTGAATGTGTTTATTAGCTCAAGTAACTTTATTGTAGGTTTCTTAGGATTTTCCCAGTACAGGATCATGTCTTCTGCAAATAATGAAAGTTTTACTTCTTCCTTTCTGATATGGATTCTTTTCATTATTTTTCCAGCCTGATTGCTCTAGTTAGAACTTCTAGAGCAGTGTTGAATAATAGTGGGCATCCTTGTCTTGTTCCCGGTATTAGGGGGAATGCTTTCAATTTCCCACTGTTAAATATGATGCTGGCTCTGGGATTTTCATATATGCCCTTTATAATACTGGAGAAGTTTCCTTTGGTTCTTATCTTTTGAAGTGTTTTTAATAGAAAAGGATGCTGAATTTTGTTGAATGCTTTTTTGGCATCAATCGAGATGATCATGTGATTTTTCCCTTTTGATTTGCTGATGTGTTTTATTACATTGATTGATTTCCTTGGGTTGAAACACACTTGGTCATGATGTATAATCATTTTAATATGTCATTATATTTGATTTGCTAGTATTTTGTTGAGAATTTTTGCATCTATGTTCGTTAGGAAGATTGGTCTGCTTCCTGTAGCATCTTTTCCTGATTTTGGTATTAGAGTGATGCTAGCTTCATAAATGAGTTAGATAGTGTTCCTTTTTCCTCAATGTTTTGGAAGCATTTAAGTAGGATTGATGTTAGTTCTTTTTGGAATGTCTGATAAAATTTGCCCTGGGGAGTCATCTGGTCCTGGGCATTTCTGTCTGAAAATTTTTGATGATTGATTGAATCTCTTTACTTGTGATTGGTTTGTTGAGATCTTCTATTTCTTCTTGAGTCAATGTAGGTTGTTTGTGTGTTTCTAGGAATTTGTCCATTTTATCCATGCTGTTATAATTGTTCACAATATCCTCTTATGATTTTATTTCTTCAGGATCCATGGTACTAGCACCTCTCTCACTTCTGATTTTGTTTATTTGCATCCTCTCTTTTTTCTTTGTCAGCCTAGCTAGGGGTCCATTGATTTTATTGATTCTCTCAAAGAACCAAATTTTATTTTTAAAAATTCTTTCTATGTGTTTTTTTTGTTCTCCAATTCATTTATTTCTGCTTTAATCTTTATTTCTCTTCTTCAATTTGCTTTGAGGATAGTTTGCTGTTCTTTCTCTAGTTCCTCCAGGTAAGCAGTTAAGTCCTCAATTTTTGCTCATTCTTCCTTTTAGTATAGGCATATAGGGTAATACATTTCCCTTTCAGCACTGCCTTTGCTGCATCCCTTAAGTGCTGATATGTTGTGTTTTCATTTTTATTCACCTACAGATATTTGCCAATTTTTCTACCAATTTCTTCTTTGACTCATGATTAAGAGTGTGTTATTTAATCTCCATATATTTGTGAAAGTTCTGGTTCTTTGGTGGTTATTGATTTCCAGTTTCACTACACTGTAGTCAGAGAAAGTGCTTTGAGTAATTTCAATCTTTTTAAATGTATAAAGACCTGTATTATGCCCCAGCATATGGTTTATCCTAGAGAACATTCCATGAGCTTTAGAGAAGAATGTCTATCTTGATGTTTTGGGGTGTAATGATCTATATATGTCTGTTAGCTCTAATTCATTTATTACATTGAATAAGTTCTCCATGTCCTTCTCAATCCTCTGCCTGGTTGTTTTATCTATAGAGGAGAGTGGTGTATTAAAGTCTCCCACTATTATTGTTGAAATGTCTATTGTTCCCTTCAATTTTGTCAATGTTTGCCTCATGTACTTTGGAGTTCCTTGATCAGAAGCATAAACATTTATGATTTTTATTTCTTCTTCATGAATGTCCCTTTTATTAATATGTAGTGTCCTTCCTTGTGTCTTATGATATCTTAACATTTAAAGTCTGTTTTGTCTGATATTACTATAGCTACTCCCACTTTCTTTTGGTTATAGCTTGCGTGGAACATCTTTTATTATCCTTTCACTTTCAATCTAATTGTATCCTTGGGTCTAAGAGAAGTCTCTTGTATACAGATGGATCATATTTTTAAATCTATTCTACCAATCTGTATCTTTTAGTGACTGAGTTTAGTCCATTAACATTTACCATTACTACTGTAAAGACAGCTCTTGAATCTACTGTATTATCCTTTGGTTTTTATTTGGCAGATTTATGTATTCTTTTCCCTCTCTCTACTTTTATCCTTTGAGTTACCCTTACTGATACTTTTCAATTCTGTGACGTCCTCCAGACCTCCTTCTCTTGTTTTTTTCTTTCAGCCAACAGAACTCTCTTTAGTATTTCTTATAGGGCAGATCTCTTGTTGAAAAATTCTCTCAGTCTTTGTGAAAATTTTATTCTCTTCTTCAATGTTGAAGGACAACTTAGCTGGTTAATGGCTTTTTGACTACAAGTCTTTCTCTTTCAGAATCTTAAATATATCATACCACTGCCTTCTCACCTCCATGGTGCTGGTCGAGTAGTCCGAACTCAGTCTTATGTGGTTTCCCTTATATGTGGTGAATTGTTTTTCTCTTGCTACTTTTAGGACTTTCCACTTATCTTCAACATTTGAGTCTGATTAGAATGTGTCTTGGAGTAGGCCTATTTGGATTTATTCTATTTAGAGTTTGTTGGGCTCTTTGATTTGCATATTTAAGTCTTTATAAGGTTTGGGAACTTTTCCTCCTTTACCTCTTATACTAATCTTCATAGCTTTTTACTCTTTCATTCTCCTTCTGTGTACTTTGTGTTGTCCATCATTTCCCTGTTCAATTCCAATTTTTCTGTCTTTCTTGCTATTTGTTTTTTTGCTTGCTTGAATTCAATTGTACTATCCTCTAATTCACTTGCTCTTTCTTCTCCCTCTTCAAATCTGCTGGTGTGTGACTCTAATATATTTGTAATTTTGTCTACAGTTTTTCATTTCAGAAAGATCTTCTACTTTTTAATTTATTCTTTCAATTCTTTTTAATACTCTTCTAGTGTCTTTTTATATCCTTTATGTCATTAGCCATCTCACTGAATTATTTAGAAGAGTTTTATGAACAGCTTTGATTAATTGTTCAAAGTTCTTCATGTCCTCTGGTCTTTTAATTTGGTCAGTTGACTGGGCCATATCTGCCTCCATCTTTAAGTGCTTTGTGATTTTCTGTTGCTTTTGAAGCATTTGATTATCTTGATAAGGTTATTTTGAAACTTCATTTCATTCACTTATCTAAGGTTTTGTATTTGCTTAGGTTTGTGTTGAAGGTCTCCTTTTGCACTCAGTAATTCCCCATTGTTCTAGTTTGCAACCTGCCAGAATGCAGTATACCAGAAATGGAATAGCTTTTAAAAAGGTGAATTTATTAAGTTGCAAGCCTACAGTTCTAAGGCCATGAAAATTTCCAGAATAAGGCAAGGCTATAAAAATGTCTAAATTAAGGCATCAGCAAGTTACCATCACTCAAGGAAGGCCAGTGGGTCCAGAACACCTCTATCAGCTGGAAAGGCACATAGTGACAACTGCTAACTTTCTCTCTGGGCTTCTTGTTTCATGAAGTTCCCCCAGGGGAATTTTACTTCTTCATCTCCAAAGGTCTCTGGCTGTGTGGAGGCGTTGTTTCTGATTGCTCTAAAACTTTTCCCAAAATTGTTCCCTCTTAAAGGACTCCAGTAAGCAACCCCACCTTAAGTAATCAGTGAAACCACATCTCCATGGAAACCATCTAATCAAAAGTTATCAGCCACAATTGGGTTGGTCACATCTCCATAGAAACAATCAGAAAGTTCCCACCCAGAAATATTGAATAAGGATTAAAGGACATGGCTTTTCTGGGGTACATAATAGCTTCAAACTGGCACACCTGCCAAACCAAGACCTGGAACTCATGAAAGCAATGCAATTCTACTTGATGATTGGTGAAAAACTAGACAAGCAGTTTTCCAAACTGTACTTTCTGTTTCTTCTCAGCAGACGGCACTTTGGGCCACCTCTGCTCCTCGGACCTACCTCTGTCTGAATGAGCAGTTTTCTGAACTGGATGGAGATCCTGTTCAATTCCAGCCAGGCCCACTGATCTTGGTGCATGCTAAAAGCTGCCATCCCCACGGCTGGGGGCGGTGGGGGGTGGGGAGGGCAGTGTACATCTCAGGAGAGACTCCACTTGTGGGCCCAATGGGTCTGGTGACCCCCAGGCTTTCACTTGTATTTCAGCTCCCCCTGCCCACAGGCAACCTGGAAATGCCCGGGAATGGGCATGCTTCCTCATCCCCACTTCCTATCCATGCATGCCTGGTGTCTTCGGGCCTCTGTGAGGAAAAGAAAGTGATACTGGGACCCAATGAGTTTCTTTCACTGGCCAGTTGTCAGGCCAGCTCCATTCTGCATTCTCCTCTCCTCCTAGTGGGAGGGACTCCCACCTCTGCCAAAAAAACAGGTGTGCATAGCAGCCTGTCTCAGGGGTCAGGAGCAGGCCCAGTACACTAGCTGAATAGTCTCTGTGCACAGGGAAAGCAAGTCTTCTGTCTTCTGGGTTCCCCATGGGAGCTCACAGCTGCGGAGCTGAGAGGGAAGATTTCCCAAGCTAGCTGTAGGGGTAGGTTGAAGTGTAAGCGTGCTCCACGCTTTTGGAAACTGCACTTTCCTGCATGTTGCTACTTGCCCCTGGTGTGGTCACAACTGAGCACACTCACACCATTCTCTTTATCCCAATTTCTCTGTGTTTTCATCCAGGGCTTCCCAGTATAAAGTAGAAAACAATCTCTGGTCACTGGCACCCTAGAACTGCAGTCCTAGTTGTTTTTTGTCATTTCTCTCTTTGTTCCATGGATCAGGGATGAACTCAGCCTGAACTATTCTGTAATTTTCCCCTATTTTTAATTTAATGGCTAAATATGTTGAGCATCTTCTCAGGTTGTTATTTGCTATTTGTATATCTCATTGGTGAGAGTTCTTTATCTAAATTGCATATAAGTACTTTAACAAATATATGTTATTTATAATAAAATGTTTCTTCTAAGTCTGTGGCTTGCCTTTCATTTTCTTAATGGTGTCTTTTGAAGAGCAAAAACTTTTAATTTTGATGAAGGCCATCAAAAATATCATTTTTAAAATTATATAGCTTGTGCTTTTTCTTTCCTATTTAAGAAATTTTGCTTAACCCAAAGTCACAGAGATTTTCAATTATATTTTCTTCTATAAATTTTAGAGTTTTAGCTTTTATATTCATATCCTAGTTTCCCTTTGAGGTAATTTTTATGTATGATGTAAGATAATAGTAAAGATTCATAATCACTATACTTATTATATGTACATGTGTGTTATATTATTAACCGTATATATACATATGTGTCTATTATTAACTGTATATGCATCTATAATGCATATATTTTATTTGGATATTCACTTGTTCCAGGATAAGTTGCTATAGCAGATAATCATTTGTTGGCATTCTGATAACAAATGCCTCATGGTAATTGAATACATGAATGGTAGTCATATTCTATTCCATTAAATGGTATTAGTTGATATCTTCAGTGGTTTAATGCAAAGCGAAAACACATGAACACACACAGAGAGAGAGAGAGAGCCAGTTTTACTCACAAATGAACAAGTAAGTTTGGGAAACCTAAGAAACGGAGTCTCAGTTTCCTTATCTGAGAAGTGGAGAATATATAACCTACCTCAGAGACTGGAAGTTTAGAAACAGTGATATCATGAATGCAAATGCATAGCTCGCAATGGATGCTCAATAGTTATTCATTTCCTTTCACTCTTCTGTGAGTGGGCTACAGCTAACACACATGGACGATATTCAATGTCTTTTGGCTTCAGGTTTCTCACCCAGAGGGGACTTCGTACTAGGTGACCTAAAGTGAGCCAGTGCTCAGATGTCTCACCAGGCAGCCCATAATCATGTTGAGACTATGGACTGTTTTTATTTTAGACATATAATTTCTTTTAAAGCTCTATCATCGCCTGTTTTGCATGCCTAGTACAACCTCTGGGAATCCAGATGTTTAAAACATAATAACTGGAGTCATGATGATAAACTATTTCATTAGCTTTGGCAGGAACGGCAAGAGAGAGAAAAAGAAAATAACTCAGTATAACTGGACATTTAGAGAAGATTTTAAATTTTAACTGAGTTCTTGGGTTCTTTCCTTATGGATATACATATATTTAATTGCAGTCTTTTCTGCTCTGAATTTTAATCTTTATATTTCACAAAACTTGACTAATCTTTGCATATAATTTTTAAGTTCCACATGTGTAGGAGTCACTTCACAAAGCCCTGGAAATGGATTATCTATGATTTTTCACTCAATTTATTGGATGTTGGGACAGATTGTGCATAAAAATAGTTAAAATTGCATTTTATTCATTCATTCAATCATTCATTCCTTCATTTAGGTTTGCTTTACTTTGTTGTGAGACATGTTATTGACTCTATACTAACACAGGAAAATGGTTCTTTAACCTAAGTCAGTTTTGTATAAAGTGAATTTATTTAAATTTAATTTCTTTTAATCGAAAGTGAATGGTTTGCCTGTTGGTCTCCTATGAAGGCACTTCTTTTAAAAAGTAAACCATTGCGCTAGTTTGAAAGGATGTTTGTCCCTTAGAAAAGCCATGTTTTAATCTAAATCCCATTTCATAGAGGCAGAATAATCCCTATTCAATGTTGTATGTTTGAAACTGTAATCAGATCATCTCTCTGGAGATGAGATTTAATCAAGAGTGGTTGTTAAACTGGATTAGCTGGAGGCGTGTCTCCATCCGTTTGAGTGGGTCTTGATTGGTTTACTGGAGTCCTATAAAAGAGGAAACATTTTGGAGAACGGGAGATTCAGAGAGAGCAGAGCAGAATGACACAGCCAGCAACCTTTGGAGATGAAGAAGGAAAACACCTCCGGGGGAGCTTCATGAAACAGGAAGCCAGGAGAAGAAGCTAGCAGATGATGCTGTGTTCGCCATGTGCCCTTCCAGATGAGAGAGGAACCCTGCCCGTGTTCACCATGTGCCTTTCCAGATGAGAGAGAACTCTGACTCTGTTTGCCATGTGCCCTTTCACTTGAGAGAGAAACCATGAACTTCATCAGCCTTCTTGAACCAAGGTATCTTTCCCTGGATGGATGCCTTTGATTGGACATTTCTATAGAGTTGCTTTAATTGGGGCATTTTCTCGGCCTTAGAACTGTAAACTAGCAACTTATTAAATTCCCCTTTTTAAAAGCCATTCTGTTTCTGGTATATTGCATTCTGGCAGCTAGCAAACTAGAACAACCATTATCATGATCATAATTTTCCTAATAGAGAGTAGTCTTATGTATGCAAGTTTATATATGGATTAGTCAAACATATATATTCTAAATTGAGGCACTTTCTTTTTGTCATTGAGAATAGAAATGTATAAAATAGAACAATATTTCAAAAAGGAAAAACTCCCATAACATTTCCACCTAAATACATTATTTTCGTTTTCATAGATGAAATTGTATTTCCAATCCACATGCATATGCAGTTTAAATAGTTGCAGTCATTATGTTCCCAGTGTTTCTGATTTTAAAATCATATTATAAACACTTTCTTTTGTGTCTTTAGAGACATCATAATTATGAATGGTTATGTGGCATTATATTCTACTGATATACCATATCAAAATTTCTATTTTTGTTGGACATTCATGTGGTTTCTCTTTCCATCCCTTTTTTTCCCTCCTTTCCATCCAACTAGCCTCCCTTTCTCCCTCCCTCCTTTCTCTTCTGTCCTTCCATCCTCTTTCAAAATCTTTTAATAGTTTATACTATTAGAAGTAATTACTAAAATGAAGTATTTCTACTGTCTTTTTTATGGTTCTGTAAAATTGTTCCCATTTGAAAAATTCTTAGAAGTGGAATTACAACCTCAAAGAAATTTGAAAGCCCACATGCTTTTTCCGTTTTGTACCATATGGTTTTATAAATTGACAACAACAGTGCTTAATTTTTTAAAATTTGAAGTGGTCAAGGAAAATACATAAACAGGCTATGTTTTTACATATAATTTGTGAGTCTGGTTCACATGTCATTATGTGAAAAAGTCACAAAATGCATATTTTTGTATTTGAACATTATGACAATCTTTGGTTATTTTTATTGTTGCTGTATTAATAATTTTAACTGTTTTAAATACAGGATTTAAGCCCTGGAGGCATTTGCAGAAGTTATATAGCATCTTTGTGCTGATCGTGGAGTATTCGCAAATTTAGGAAGAAAAATTTGTCTTGTCTCAAAAAGTGTGCTTTCAATACATTACCGAAGAATATATCATCTCTTTGTTCAAGGGGTTTTAATGTTATCAGCAAAGTTGCCTCTTATTTGATGTATAGCTCTATGGATTTTAATACATGTTTGGACTTGTATAACCAACACCACAAACAGATATGGAATAATTCTATCACCTCCAAATAGTTATACTTTCTGCCAACCACTAACTCCTAGCAATAACTGATGCATTCTCTGGCACTATAGTTTTGTTATTTTTAGAATATCATATAAATGAAATCATGCATAAGTGGGGTTAAGACTGGCTCCCCTTGTTCAAGATAATATTTCCTGTTTTTTTCCTTAGTTTTTCATTTTTCTATTTTCCCTTCCTTGCTTTCTTTTAGGTTATTTGAACATCTTTAATATTACATTTTAATTATTATTTACATATTTATATATCTGCTTATATAGTAGTTTTGTAGGGCATGCTTACTAGCAAAAAAAATTAGTTTTCTTTCTTTTGAAAATGTCTTTATTTTACCTTTATTTCTGATGACTATCGACACTTTTACAGAGTTCTTGGTCAATAGTCCTCTCGTTTTCAGTGCTTTAAAATGTTGTTTAACCTCCCTCTGGCCTTCATTGTGTCTCTTCCCTTTTTATTGTGTTAGATATATACAACATAGAATTTCCCATTTTGGTGACTTTCAAATATATATTTCAGTAGTAATAATCACATTCACAATGTTTTGCTACCATCACACCATCCATTACCAAAACTTCTTCAACAACCCAAACAGAAACTCTGTACCCATTAAGCAATAAGTCCCAATCTTTCTCTTCCCCTACCTCCACCTGGGCCCTAGTAACCTATTTCTATGAATTTCCCTATCCAAGGTATTTCGAATAAGTGAGCACATACAATATTTGCCTTTTTGTGTCTGGCTTGTAACATTCAACTTCATGTCTTAATAGTTCATTCATTTTGCATGCATCAGAACTTCACTCCTTTTTATGGCTGAATAACATTGCATTGTATGTATGCACCATATTTTATTTATCTGCTCTTCTGTTGATAGACATTGGGTTATTTTCACCATCTATCTTTTGTGAATAATGATACTATGAACATTGGTTTAAAAATATCGGTTTGAGTTCCTACTTTTAATTATTTTGTGTATATACCTAGTAGTGGAGTTGCCAGGTCATATGGTAAATCAATATTTAACTTTCTGAAGAATTTCTATTATGGATTGACTCAGGTCCCCAAAAAACACATGTTCAACTCATAAATCCCAGTCCCATGGATGTTAACTCAATTCTAAACAGGATATTTGAATATCCTACTAGTTAATGAGACAAAACTGAATCAAAATGGGTCTTGATCCAATATTACTAGAGTCCTTAAAAGCAGAGGAAATTTGGACACAGTTAACAGTACTAGGATACAGATGTGGGGAAAAAATAGTTATTTGACAGAGGCAGAGAATGAATTATGAATTGCTGGCAAGACACCATCACAATGCTGCAAACTTTGGAGAAAGCATGATCCTGCCAATACTTTGGACTTTTAACCTGCAAAACTGTGAAACAATAAATTTCTGTTATTTAAACCACCCTGTCTGTGATATTCATTATAGCAGACTTGCCAAGCCAAAAGCTATTGCCAAATTGTTTTCCACAGAGGCTGCACCATCTTATATCCCCATCATCAAAGTCCAAGTGTACCTGTTTCTCTGCAACCTTGTCAATACTTCTTATTTTCCTTTTTAAAAATATAATAGCCATTGCAGTGAGAGTGAAGTGGTATATCACTGTGATTTTGATTTGCAGTTCCCTAATGACATCTTTTTTTAAAAAAATATTTTTATTGACAAATCTTCACACACATACAGTTCATATATAGTGTACAATCAGTGACTCACAATATCATCACATAGTTGTGTAGTCATCACCATGATCATTTTTAGAAATTTGCAACACTCCAGTAAAAGAAATAAAAAGAAAAAAGAAAAACCTCATACAACCCATACCCCTTGCCCCTCCTTCTCACTGACCACTAGTATTTCTAACTACCCAATTTATTTTGCCCCTAGTCCTCCCTATTATTTATTTTTTATCCATATTTTCTTACTCATCTGTCCATAACCGTGATGAAAGAAGCATCAGACACAAGGTTTTCACAATCACACAGTTGCATTGTAAAAGCTGTATCGTTATACAATCATCTCCAAGAATCAAGGCTACTGGAACACAGCTCAACAGTTTCAGGTACTTCCCTCCAGCCACTTCAATACACCATAAACTAAAAAGAGATATTTATATAATGCATAAGAATAACCTCCAAGATAATCTCTCAGCTCTGTTTGAAATCTTTCAGCCACTGAGACCTTATTTTGTCTCATTTCTCTCTTCCTCTTTTCGTTAAGAATGTTTTCTCAGTCCCATGATGCTGGATCCCAGCTCATCCCAGGAGTTCTGTCCTACATTGCTAGGGAGATTTACATCCCTGGAAATCATGTCCCACAAAGTGGGGAAGGCAGTGAGTTCACCTGCTGAATTGGCTTAGAGAGAGAGAGAACACATCTGAGCAACAAAATAAGTTCTCTGGTGATGACTCTTAGGCATGATTATAAGTGGGCTTAGCTTATCCTTTCTAAGTAGAAGTTTCATAGGGGCAGATCCCAAGATTGAGAGCTCAGCCTATTGATTTTTTTTTTGTCCCCACTTTTTGCAAGAATATCAGGAATTCTCCAAATGATGAAGTTGAATATGTCCTCCTTTCTCACCAGTCTGCTGAGGGGATTTGCAAATATTTTTTTATTCACTGCCCAAATTACTCTGGGATATACTGGACATCATACTAACCTGGACAAAGCAACAAGATCTCACGCCCTCTTCAAGATTCCATGTACTTAGTGGTGTTCAACTAAAATGACCATACAAGTTGTTCTAGTTTGCTAGCTGCTGGAATGCAATATACCAGAAACGGAATGGCTTTTAACAAGGGGAATTTAATGAGTTGCTAGTTTACAGTTCTAAGGCCGAGAAAATGTCCCAATTACAACAAATCTATAGAAATGTCCAGTCACAGGCATCCATCGAAAGATACCTTGATTTAAGAAGGCTGATGAAGTTCAGGGTCAGGGCTCCTCTCTCAGCTGGAAGGGCACATGGCGAACATGGCGTCGTCATCTGCTAGTTTTCTCTCCTGGCTTCTGGTTTCATGAAGCTTCCCAGGAGGTGTTTTCCTTCTTCATTTCCAAAGGTTGCTGGCTCATGGACTCTCTGCATCTCGTGGCTACATTGTTCTGTTCTCTCTGAATCTCTCATTCTCCAAAATATTTCCTCTTTTATAGGACTTCAATAAACCAATCAAGACCCACTCAAATGGGTGGAGACATTCTGTCCCTTAATCCAGTTTAACAACCACTCTTGACTAAATCACATCATCCAGGGAGATGATCTCATTACAGTTTCAAACATACAGTATTGAGTAGAGATTATTCTACCTCTATGAAATGGGATTTATATTAAAACATAGCTTTTCTTAGGGGGCATACTTCCTTTCAAACCAGCACACAAGTTAAATTCGGTAATGCACTACCCCAAAATATAAATTTTGCACCGGGTCAACACCTCTCTCTTTGTCCTCACACATAAGTTGAAGTTTTAACATACAGATGATATCATTCTTTACCCTGTATTGTGATCTACCTTGGTCCTATCTAGATCAGCTTCTCTCTTATGTCTAGTTGAAATCTGATCCTTTTTTTCCAACTTTTTACACAGTTCCTGTCTGGGGTACTGCTGACTTTCATAGCTTCAGGGCTCTAGCTCTGAGTCTAAGGTGTCTCATAAATCCCAAAGTTTCTGGGAATGACCAGGTTATATACAAACAGCTCAGTATCTCAGAATTTAGAAATAGCAGTTACAACTCCTGACGATATGTGACTGCTGTAAGAGTTTACAATCTAGGACCCTTTACAATAGGCCCCAACTTGATAACCCATGCTTTCGACTTCAACTCACTGAGGTTTTAGTTTATAGTTAGTCCATATGATTGAGGCATGATAATATGTGGATTTTTTTGTTTCTTCCATTTCGTTCAACATACAGTCCCTTAGTTTCGTTCACCTAGTTGCATTCATCACAACTCCATTCTTTCTTGTGGCTCTTCAGTGGTCCATTGGGTGTATACAACATAGTTCCCCCTTCCACTTCTCAGTCACCCTCAGGCCACCTCCATCCATGGTGAATCATGAACACTGCCACCATAAACATCAGTGTGCAAATGTCCATTCATGTCCCCACATTCAGTTTCTCCAGGCATATACCTAGCAATGAGGTTCCAGGATCATATGGCAACCCCACCCCTAGCCTCTGGTGGAACCACCACACTGCCCTCCAAGGTTCCCTACCAACAATAAATAGATATATCTCTTTCTCTGAATTTTTTCTAGCACTTGTTTCTCTGTGTTCATTTTTAAGCAGTTGTTTAAAATTTGCATATTTCATGCATATGAAATTTGCATATCATACAGTCCAACCTAAATAAATAGACATGCCTTCACCACCATAGTCTGTATGAAGATATTTCCTTTTCTTCCACAAAGAATTCATACCCCTTCCCCAAGCCCCCTGTCTGTTGACATTTAGTTTTGGCATAATGCCTTTGTTGCATTCCGTAATGACATCTTAAATGAGCATCTTTTCATGTACATATTGGTCATTTCAGATCTATGGCCAATTGATTTTTGACAAGGCCCCCAAATCCACTGAACTGTAACAGAAGTCTCTTCAATAAATGGGACTAGGAGAACTGGATTTCCATATCCAGAGGAATGAAAAAGGACCCCTGCCTAATGCACTATACAAAAATTAACTCAAAGTGGGTCAAGGACTTAAATATAGGAGTTGGTGCCATAATACTCCTGGAAGAAAATATACAGAAACATCTTCCAGACTTAGTGATAGGAGATAGCTTCTTAGACCTTACCTCCAAAGTACAAGAAACAAAAGAAAAAATAGATAAATGGGAAATCTTCATGACTGAACACTTCTGTGCTTCAAAAGACTTTGTCAAAAGGGTGAAAAGGCAGCCAACTCAATGGGAGAGAATATTTATTGGTCATATATCTGGTAAGGGTTTGCTCTCCAGTATACAACATAACAATAAAAGGACTAACAACCCAATTATAAAATGATAAAAATTTATGAATAAACTTTTCTCAAAAAATAAATACAAATGGCTAAAAACACATGAAAAGATATTCATCTTCATTAACTGTTAGGGTAATGCAAATCAAAACCACAATAAGCTATTTCACACCTATAAGAATGGCCACTATTAAAAAAAACAGGAACAAGTGTTGGAGAAGATGTGGAGAAATTAGAACACTTACTCATTGTAGGTGGAAGTGGGAAATGGTAGAACTGCCATGGAAGACAGTTTGGCGTTTCCTCAGAAAACTGAATATTGAGTTGCCATGTGAACCTGCAATTCTGCTACTCGGTGTATACTTAGAAGATCTGAAAGCAGGGACATACCAATGTCCACAGTGGCATTGTTCACAATTGCCAAAAGATGGAAACAATCCAAATGCCCATCAACAGATAAATGGATAAACACAATGTGGCAAAAATAAATGACGGAATATTATGCAGCCTTTTCACTTGCATTGTTTCTGTTAAAGAATCAAAACTTAATCTTATTAAGTCTCTCTTGTACATGGCATGTATGCTGCTTTGAATCTGTTCTGTAGTGCAGAAAAGCCAAGTTCTTTAATCCTTATTCAATATTGCTGAATGGGAGTTCTTTGATTGTTTCCATGGAGATGTGTCTCCATCAAGGTGGGATTTGCTTACTGGAGCATTTTAAGAGGGAATCATTTTGGAAACAGTTTAGAGCCCATGCAGCAGGAGACCTTTGGAGATGAAGAAGGAAAATACCCCTGGGGGAGCTTACTGAATTAAGAAGCCTGGAGAGAAAGCTAGCAGATTTTGCCATGTGCTCTCCAGCTGAAACCCTGAACTTCATCAGCCTTTCTAGAGTGAAGGTAACCTCTTGTTGGTTACTTGGACATTTTCATAACCTTGCCTTAATTTGGACATTTTCATGGCCTTAGAACTGTAAACTTGCAACTTAATAACTGCCTCTTTTTTTTTTTTTTACATGGGCAGGCACCAGGAATCAAACCTGGGTCCTCGGGCACAGCAGGCAAGCGTTCTTACCTGCTGAGCCACCGTGGCCCAATAACTGCCTCTTTTTAAAAGCTGTTTTGTTTCTGATATATCACATTCTGGTAGCTTGAAAACTAGAATGGCATGTTTCTTCTCTCTTGCTTTATCAGATTCTCTCTTTACCTTTGGTATTTGAACATTTGATAATAATATGTTTTGGTATAGATCAATTTGAGTTTATCCTACTTGGAGTTTATTGAGCTTTTCGGGTATGTGTTTTGAAAACCTTTCTTAAATCTTGGAAGTCTTCAGCCATTATTTATTCAAGAATTCTTTGTGTCCCATGCACTCTTTTTCCTCCACTGGGTCCCAAATAATGCACATATTGGTATTCTAGATAGTGTCCCATTGATCTCTTACGCTTTTTACAAATATTTTCATTCCTTTTTCTTTCTGCTCCTTACACTAGATAATTTCCTTCAAGTTCATTGATTCTTTCTTTGGCTAATTCAAATCTATTGTTGAA
>PVIY010019103.1:0-46402 GCA_004026745.1 Myrmecophaga tridactyla
TTTTCTCTATTATTGTTTTATTTCTTTTTCTGATGTCTCTTTATTTCTTTCTCTAAATCGATGCAAATGTTCTAAAAAATGATGAATATGCAACTATATGATAATATTAAGAATTACTGATTGTATATGTAGAATGGAATGATATATTAATGTTCTTTTGTTAAGTTTTTTAATTAATAAAAAGTTTAAAAAAAAAATCAAATCAATGAATTGGGGGAGGATATAAAGAAGGCAAGGAAAGAACAAAAAGAAGAAATAAAAAGTCTGAAAAAAACAATTCACAGAACTTATGGAAATGAAAGGCACAATAGAAGAGATGAAAAAAACAATGGAAACCTACAATGTCAGATTTCAAGAGGCAGAAGATAGGATTAGTGAACTGGAGGATGGAACATCTGACATTCAACAAGCAAAAGAAAATATAGGGAAAAGATGGAAAAATATGAACAGGGACTCAGGGAATTGAATGACTACATGAAGCCCACGAATATATGTGTTGTGGGTGTCCCAGAAGGAGAAGAGAAGGGAAAAGGAGGAAAAAAGTAATGGAGGAAATTATCACTGAAAATTTCCCAACTCTTATGAAAGACTTAAAATTACAGATCCAAGAAGTGCAGCATACTCCAAACAGAATAGATCCAGACAAATGTACTCCAAGACACTTACTAATCAGAATGTCAGATGTCAGAGAAAGAAAGAATCTTGACAGCAGAAAGAGAAAAGCAATCCATCACATACAAGGGAATCCCAATAAGACTATGTGTAGATTTCTCAGCAGAAATCATGAAGGCGAGAAGACAGTGGGATGATATATTTAAGATTCTAAAAGAGAAAAACTGCCAACCAAGCTTTCTATATCCACCAAAATTGTCCTTCAGAAGGGAACTCGAAATTAAAACATTTTCAGACAAAAAAAATCACTGAGAGAATTTGTGACCAAGAGAACAGCTCTGCAAGAAATACTGAAGGAAGAACTAGAGGCAGATATGAAAAGACAGGAGAGAGAGGTGTGGAGAAGAGTATAGAAATGAACACTATCAGTAAAAGAAGAAAAATTAGATATGACATATAAAATCCAAAAGGCAAAATGGTAGAAAAAGTACTACCCATACAGTAATAACACTAAATGTTAACGGATTAAATTCCCCAATCAAAAGACATAGATTGGCAGAATGGATTAAAAAACAGGACCCATCTATATGCTGTCTACAGGAAACACATCTTTGACCCAAGGATAAACGTAGGTTGAAAGTGAAAGGTTGGGAAAAGATAATTCATGCAAATAACAATCAGAAAAGGGCAAGAGTAGTTATACTAATATCCAACAAATTAGATTTCAAATGTAAAATAATTAAAAGAGACAAAGAAGGACACAATGTATTAATAAAAGGGACAATTCAACAAGAAGGCATAACAATCATAAATATTATGCACCAAGCCAGAATCCTCCAAAATACATGAGGCAAACACTGAAAGGAGAAATAGACACATCTACCATAATAGTTGGAGACTTCAAATCCCCACTCTCATCAATAGACAGAACATCTAGACAGAGGATCAATAAAGAAACAGAGAATTTGAATAATACAATAAATGAGCTAGACTTAACAGACATATTTATAGACATTATATCCCACAACAGCAGGATACACCTTTTTCTCAAGTGCTCATGGATCATTCTCAAGGATAGACCATATGCTGGGTCACAAAGCAAGTCTCAATAAGTATAAAAAGATTGAAATCATACAAAAACACTTTTTCAGATCATAAAGGAATGAAGCTGGAAATCAATAATAGGCAGAGTGCCAGAAAATTCACAAATATGTGGAGGCTCAACAACACATTCTTAAACAACCAGTGGGTCAAGGAAGAAATTACAACAGAACTCAATAAATATATTGAGGCAAATTAAAATGAAAACACAACATATCAAAATTTATGGGATGCAGCAAAGGCAGTGCTAAGAGGGAAATTTATTGCCCTAAATGCCTATATCAAAAAAAAAAGAAGAAGGAGGAGGAGGAGGAGGAGGGGCAAAAATAGAGGAATTAACTGTCCCCTTGGAAGAACTAGAGAAAGAACAGCAAACTAACCCCAAAGCAAGCAAAAGGAAAGAAATAATGAAGATGAGAGAAGAAATAAATGAAATTGAGAGCATGAAAACAATTGAGAAAATCAACAAAACAAGAAGTTGGTTCTATGAGAAAAATCAGTAAGATTGATGGACACTTAGGAAGGTTGACAGAAGAAGAGAGAGGATGCAAATAAATAAAATCAGAAATAGAAGAGGAGACATAACCACTGACCCCACAGAAATAAAGGAAGTAATGAGAGGATACTATGAACAACTTTATGCTAATAAATTCAACAATGTAGATGAAATGGGCAACTTTCTAGAAAGGCAAGAACAACCAACATTGACTTGAGAAGAAATAGACGACCTCAACAAACAAGCAAAGAAATTGAATCAGTCATTAAGAAGCTCCCCAAAAAGAAATCACTCAGAATGTTAATACTTAAAATATGACTTATTTAGTCTCAATGGAAGCTTCTTTTTGTCCCTCACTATTCTAAAGTTATGGTATGCGGTGCCCTATTTCCATAATTGGGCCAAGAACTCAATCTGGACATTCATATCCTTATCTTCTGAGAAAAACTGAGTTATTTTGCTGATAATTATTTCCTCCTTCTCCTCCCCAATAGACAACCCATTTCCTGTGTTCTTTTTCTGAAACTTCTTTTATTCAGGGGCCAGATATTTAGACTG
The DNA here is from genome assembly GCA_004026745.1 of Myrmecophaga tridactyla. Taxonomy (NCBI): domain Eukaryota; kingdom Metazoa; phylum Chordata; class Mammalia; order Pilosa; family Myrmecophagidae; genus Myrmecophaga; species Myrmecophaga tridactyla. The sequence goes on from PVIY010019103.1 coordinate 2,768, forward strand.
GCCTTCCAGTGCCCTTTGTTTTCTCTTTCTTTGCTCTATTTTAAGATTTCTTGAACTTTGTTTTTCAAACTGTGGACAATATTTTTTCATTTCTCCATCATATTTTTAATTTCCAGAAGCTCTTTATGATCTCTCAATGTTCCTTTATATGGGATCTTGCTTTTGTATCATGGATATAATATCTTCTCTGATTCATCTGAGGTCATTAATTTGTTTCTTTCCATTTTTTTTCTACTTGATTATTTTGGAATCTGTCATAGATAGGGTTTCCTGCGACCAAGATTTAAGTGCAGGTCATTTATTGGAGAGTACCCTCAGGAACACTTCCCAATTAGGGAGCAAGGGAAGTAAGAATGGGCAGACTGAGAAGTTGAACTGTGATGCAGTTTCAAGAAAGGTCTAGACCTCCAATATTCAGGTTGGGGCAGGGAAGTTGTTTGACTATGCATAGTTAAGAAAAAGAATGGGGGTTAACTATTTTTTAAAAGAGGTTTTTAACCATTCCTCCAATTTTTAGCCCTATATTCAATCCCATTCCCGGAGGTAACTGGTGATGCCAATTCCTGAACTGTTTGGATATTCTACAATGTGAAATCTTCTTGGCTTTTCTCATTGTCAGTAAAGGATTTGGCTTTCTCAGTCTGATGAATCAGGAAGTATCATTCACCCATCTAATTTCCAACTTTATTTATTTTTTTAATTTGTATTTTAGTAACATATATATTATCTAAAATTTCCCCCATTTAACCACATTTAGATATATAATTCTACTGGTGTTAATTACATTCACAGTGTTGTGCAACTATCACCATCTTCCATTCCATAACTTTACCATCACCCAAAAGAAATTCTGTATCAATTAAAATTTAACTTCCTCTTCCCTAGCCCACCCAGTCACTGATAACCTGTTACAGTTTCTATGAATTTGCTTATTCTAATTGTTTCAGATCAGTGAGATCATACAATATTTGTCCTTTTGTATCTGGCTTATTTCTCTCAACATGTCTTCAAGGTTCATCTGTATTGTTGCATGCATCAGAACCTCATTCCTTTTCATGGCTGCATAATATCCCGTTGTATGAATATACATTTTGTTTTCCCATTCTTTGGTTGATGGACACTTGGGCTGCTTCCATCTTTTGACAATTGTTTATAATGCCACTATGGACATAAGAGTGAAAATATCTGTTTGAGTCCTTGCTTTCAATTCTTCTGAGCATATACTTGTAAGTGGGATTGCCAGATCATATGGTAATTCTATACTTTACTTTCTGTAGAACCACCAAACTATTCTCTACAGTGGCTGCACCAGTTTACATTCTTATCAATAATTAATGTTCTTGTTTCTCCACATCCTCTCCAACACTTGATCTCATTTTTTAAATAGTAGTTATCCTAGTGGGTATGAAGTGGTATTTTATTTTGGTTTGGCTTTGCATTTCCCTGTTGGCTAATGACGTTGAACATCTTTTCATGTGCTTTTTGGCCGTTTGTATATCTTCTTTGGAGAAATGCCTGTTCACATCTTTTGACCATTTTTTTCTTTGTGTTTTGTATTTTTGTTGAGTTGTAGGATTTCTTTATAAAATCCACAAATTAAACCCTTATCAGATATATGGTTTCTGAATATTTTCTCCCATTCTGTAGTCTTTTTACTTGATGAAGTCCTTTGATGCATAAAAGTTTTTCAATTTTGATGAGGTCCCATTTATCTATTTTTTCCTGTTGCTTCCCATTCTTTTGGTGTAAAATCTGGGAAACCATTGTCTAGCACAAGATCCTGAAGATCCAGCTTCAACATTTTTCTATTTCTTCCTCTTCCATTCTTTTTGTTCTTGTAGATTTATGTCTTTTATAAAATACTTTTACTGTCATTTTAGGGAGCAAGAGTATATGCATGTACTTAATCCCTGACTACTTATATATAGTCCCCCTCTGTCTCTTGTTTTCAAGTAGCAAGAATTTGAAATACATAGAAACAAGTGTCTCTCCCATTCCTATCTCTCAGCTACCCAGTTTGCTCTCTCACCACCAATCCCAACGAGGTAATCACTTTTATTAGTCCTTTGTGTATATTTCAAGAGTTCCTTTACATATAAAAGCAAACATGAGAGGGTGCATGGGTAGTTCAGTGGTTAGAATGCTTGCCTTCCATGCAGGAGATCTGATTCCCGGACCATGCATCACCCACCACCCACCCACCACCAAAAAAAGCAAACATGAATATTCTTAAACTCTCCATTTTTATACAAAAGGCAGCTTACTATACGACTGTTCTGTACATTGCAGCTTTCATTTAATATTGCTTGAAGCTCTGTGTCAGGATAAGATTATTCTTTTCAACAGCTATGCAGTAGTTAAATTAATCAAGAGACATTTGTTTCCAATATTTACTGTAACAAAATTGTTAGTAGTCTTAAACATAATTTTGCATATGTGTCAGTACATCATACGTTAAATTTAAAGAAACTGAATTGCTGGGACAAATAACATGCATTTATAATGCTGAGAGATATTGCCAACTGCACACCATAGAGGTTGCACCACTTTTTTTTTTTTTACCACTTTTTAATCCCAATAGTGTTAAGAATGCCTGGTTTATTTATTTTATCTTCCCTCACCACCTAGCTAAGAGTATGTTCTAAAAAATTTAATTGGTGAAAACGATATTTCAGTGTTTAATTTTGCATTTCTCCTCATATGAGTGAAGTTCAGATATTTAAGAAATATTTTCATTCCTTTTGCATGAGCTACAATCCCCTCTTCATAATGTAAAGTGAAATCTTTTATTTGAGGAGAAATATGGTGTGTGTTTGTGCCCATAAGCATAAGTTGAAAGGTATCATTACATTGTTGAGCCAAATGCATAAAAGTACCTACAAAAATTATTGCTGCATCTGAAGTTACAGATGTTAAATTAATATTTATTAAGGACTATGAAAATTACCCCCAATAGGTTATCTATAGCAAGGCATGGTCTTCACAAGAGAACATGCTGGGGAAGTACAAGGGTAGTTCAGTGGTAGAATTCTTGCCTGCTATGCGGAAGACCCAAGTCCAATGCCCAGTTCATGCACTTCCCAAAAAATAAACAAGCAAAACAAACAATGGTACTGCAATAATGGAATACTCACATGGAAAAATAATGAAATATGACCCTGCTATACAGCATACAAAAAAAGAGCATGTCTGGAAAGAAGGCCACTAATGCTCAAATTATGAATTCAGTAGTCTGTGTTGAGGAAATATGCTTGGAACAATGGTTGGTCTACATTTGGGACACGTTGCAATCAAATCTAGTATTATGGAAAGAATATTGGACTTGGAATCAGAAGACAGAGTACATTACACTTCCCAAGTAATGTAATCACTTTTAGCCTCAATTTTCCTGATCTGAAAAATGGGAATAGTAAAAGTGTTTGTAAGCTATGTTCATCACTGAGAGCCATTAATGTAAATTACTCCCGATCAATAAAATCAGGAAGAAGACAGTAATGTGAGTTAAATGAAAAGTCTTAAAATATAAAAAGTTAAAGAGCCCCCAGAAAGGAAATATCTGAGCCATTAAAAATATTGAGGATCAAGGAGATTTGAGTTAAATATATATATATATGATAGAACTTGATGCTAAGAAAACATGCATAATCTGAAAGCACAAAATAGAATATTCTCAATAACTAGAAGGGGGAAAAGACTAAAGAACTTACCCATTTTGTGATTATAAATATTATAGCATGAAAATGTTTCATAAAAACTATAACCCTTTAGGTCTTGGATCTAACCAGAACTAACCCACCCCAAGTCCAAAGTTATTTTGATGACCACATCTGGATCTAACCTAAGTTGGCCTGCTGGACATGAGCAGTAGCTTAGGCTTTAGCCTACAAGTCACCTATATCTCATTGCACCATTTTCTTTTGTACATTCTGTGACTAAGCATGAACTCAATCTGCACATGCTCAATAATCAGATCACCTCTAATTACATCATCTGGGGCCACTGTGTTCATTATCCTAAACTCTACCCATCTTTTCTCGAGTAAAATATCTGGATTACTGCAGTTCGGGGAGACAGGTTTCTGGCTTCTAGGCCATCTGCTCTCCTACTATGTGCCTAGTAATAAATTCTTTCTCTCTTTGGAAAAAACACAAACTATAATCGTTTAAAGAAAACCCTTTACAGACAAAAGCCAGGAAATTTATTAGGAAATAAAATATAATGAATTGGTGAAATTTAGAAGTGTGTGTTCTATGAAAAAGATGCATTTTTTTTTCTATTTTCTGTGAGGTAATCCTATAGATATCTTAAATACAGGTTATTTTCAAATAAAGGCTGTATTTTCAACTCATAGTCATTCTACTAAAAAAGCATGTCAACTCTAACAACAAAAATCCTCATCCCTTCTTTTCTTATTTTTATATTTCAAATTTTATGTGCAAAAATAAAATTATAATACAATAAATTCCATTATACAGGGTATTAAAGCATTTTGTTCAAACAGGTGTGTACTTTTTAAAAATCAAAAATAAATCACATAGTTGTCATGTGAAATGCATTTTCTTCCTCAGATTCATTTTTTTAGTTGCAGCAATAGGTCCCCCTGGTGGAGATTGAAAGTATATTTTGTCCTATTTTTTCTTTCTTTCCAAATCACTACTGTAATTTAAACAGGTGAATGCAGCACATTCTTCTTTGAAGAAATGCAGAGAAATGTTTAAGAGAAAAAGTGGCTGCTTAAACAAGATCAGAAGGCCTGTGGATTGACTGTCACACATGAATTCGTACTTAATACATTCATAATTGTAGCAATCAAAATTCCTACTCCTAAAAAGAACACTCGAAGAAACAAAAGAATTAGTTAATAGATTAACAAAGTTGAATATGCCACATAATAATCTTGTAACGCTTAGAGTCATAGATAAATAGCATCTAGCTAATGATTCCTCTTATTGGTCTATATCTATTAATGTATACACAAGGTGAATAGCTCCTTAGATAGAAAAACACAATTATTTTTTATTGAAAATTCACAAGAATAGTACCAAATTGAAATACTAAGAAATGTACTTGTTAACTTACAAGGGATGATACCCTAACAAGTAATATATAATGGAAGAATAAGTGCACTGATTTCTTCTATGCATGAATAAAACAGGTCTTGAAATGAAACCGGAATCATATGTTCTCATTCAATTCTATCAGTAAATGTTCACTCAGAAGCACAGTTACCTTGGAACACTATGGAATTCATTCAGATTTCATGTCCTCTTGAAAATGCAATTCAAGCACAGTCAGCTCAGAAAAAAAGTGAGATTTGGATATTTTTTTATTCAGTTGATTACACACCCTACAGGTTCTGGAGACTCCAGAACTTCCAAGATCAGATTGGTAGAATGTAAATCAAGTTCACAGACCAGAAACTCTACTCAATTGTCCTTTTTTGGCAAGTGTCCCACTTCCCCCTCTCCATTCCCCCGAGATTCCTGCCACATTCCTCGACATTACCAGTAAATCTCTGGCTTCCCTGGAGGCTTTGGAACCCCTGAGCAGCTCTCAATATGGTTTATTCCTACAGGCTTAATTTATTAGCATCTTGGGCCATGTTTTAAGATCCTGAGGCATAAATTATGACAATCCTAATTTCCTTTCAATTTCCTCAGTTTTCTTTAGAAAGTCATATAGAGTATGTCTTTGACCAAATGGGTGTTGAAATAATTTGCACTTCAGAAACCTCTACATCGATACTATAAGCCATATTCCAAGTCAAGCTTTCTTTTTCAGCTAGACCCTCACTCATCTTTTACCTTGGCCTGGATTCCCAGAACAAGTTTCATAATTATGTAGCGTATGTTAACTAGTCTGTAGATTAACAATATTAGAGCATACAGCATTTTACCTCCGCGATGGTGCTAGAAGTTCAGGGGATGTGTTGGAGAACAAAATGAGGAGGGGTTGCTTTAAGTTTTCAACTCCTACTTTGATCAGAGATGCTTCTCAATTAATTCAGCACTTCTCATGGAGGATATGAGGGGAAAGAGTAGAGTAAGCCATAAAAGGCAGCAGTTAGTGATGGGGAAATGAGACTTGTCCCAGGTCTGCTGTGTCTTAACCAGAGTTAATCTGAATACTTTTTCATTTGACCCAAATAGTAAATTAATTCTATATTTGCCTCTTCCATCTGGTTTGTAACCTGTTTCTAATTTGTGCAGAAATTTGCTCACTCTATTAGTGCAGAAATTTGCTACAAATCCTTTTGAGAAAAAAAGCAAAAAGATGAGATAAATTCTAAAGTAGAAACTAAGAACCCTAAAAAAAAAAAGGATTTGCCTTTTCTATCTCTTCTTCACATGAATTAAACTTTAGAAGTGGAGACCCTAATAGCTGCTAGAAATCAGGATAGCTTTTTGAAATACTTTTTAACTTTGACCTTCAAAAACTTGGGTAGAAATACAAATTATAATTTTTAAGCTTATTTTTACCCAATGTTGATGGTATATGATTTATACAGTTTTCTACTTTTGAGATATTCCAAGAAAAAACTTTGTTCAAATGCACTGAAGGGTTGGCTTGCTCATCTGTTTATGAATACTATGAAGAAACTAATCTCAGTTTAGAATTCACCCCTAGTTAATATCCTAGCTACTTGAGTCTAAGGACACACTAGAATCTTCCACACTCCCTGGAGGTCCCAGAACTCGCAGGATCAGATTATAGACTGTAGATCACTTGAGCCTAAAACCCAATAATTCAAATTACAGGACAAGACTAGTTATAATAATTATATTTTAACGTAATTTTGCAATTCACAAAATATTTTCATAGTTATCTCATTTAATTTTGTCCCAAAACCAATGAGGTAGTTAGGACAGGTTATTAATTTTCCAGTTTTTAAATCTCCAGTTTTGTTTGTTCAATCTTTGCTATGACAGTGAAACCAACTAATCACATTTGAACACTTTTTTTTTCATGAGGAAATTTTCTAGAATTCAAAACTTAATTTTCCTTTGATTGAGTTCATTTTATTTTTCATTGCAATGCTTAAAGACTTTTCACAAAAACCCTAAAACTTAGATTAGCAACAATTAATTCCCAACAAGACAGGTATGGAAAAAGCCTCTTAGCCAGCTATTAAAGATTCAACTGAACATTTTTAACATTAATAGAAAATTCAAAAGGAAAATGTAGAACTTGCTTAAAATACGGTCAAGTCTACCTGTTTGGCAGGGATTTCAAATGCAGGAACTTTCAAAACAGCAAAAAGCATATTTTGTAATGAAAAACTGCTACTCGGCAAGCCAACCCCCAAACTTTAACCTAATGGTAGAAAACATGATTTGGAAATATTTTTAGCATTGAGCATTTAGCTGATATGCGTGGAATAATTTTTACTACAAAGAACCATCCATCAGTACTAGGCTTTCATCACTAAGTCACCAGAGTTCATGTTCTACAGCAGTACATATTTCCTTGCTATCAGGCATATGAAGTCCCTGTTTGAATAGACAACCTGTGCCAGATAGCAAAAATGATCATCATTCTTTTCAGAGAACACAATGGTGTAGAGGACAGATCTTTGACTCTTTGTCAGTAATTTTCCCAAAATTATCATGTACTGAAAAAATATTTTATATATTCTCACAATAGCACAAGACTTCTAGGATGTCAGAGTTCTAAAAAGGATAATTTGGATTTTTAAAAATTTGGTAACATTATTACATTTGATATTTAGAATATGCATCACAGAGGTAACTAATGTAAACAAATTATCTCAGTTAAATCAGAGACTTGGTTTTACTAGTTTTAGGTTTTACTTGGCAAACTTTCATAGCATCTAGGATGAAATTTTCAATGAATTACCTACAGGATAAAATATGACTGAATTCAGAAATGGGAAATATAGACAAATTACCTATTTCAATTGAAAACATAATCCAATTGAATATATGAGCCTAGGCTGTTTAACCAAGATATCTAAGGCCTCAATCCAGATGACTGCCATATATCATTCCAAGAATTCCTTACAACCCAAATTCTTAATTCTACTATTAAAATGACCTTTATATATAGCTTTCACAATGAGACTCTGTGAATGTGAAAACCCTGTGTCTGATGCTCCTTTCAGCTACTATATCAACAAAAGAGGAGAACATATGGAATAAAAATAAATAATAGGGGGAACAAATGTTAAAATAAATTTAGTTTGAAATGCTAATGATTAGTGAAAGCAAGGGGTAAGGCATATGGTATGTATAATCTTTTTTTCTCTATTATCGTTTTATTTCTTTTTCTGATGTCTTTTTATTTCTTTTTCTAAATCGATGCAAATGTTCTAAGAAATGATGAATATGCAACTATGTGATATTAAGAATTACTGATTGTATATGTAGAATGGAATGATATCTTAATGTTCTTTTAAGTTTTTTAATTAATAAAAAAAAAATGACCTTTATAACCCTCTTTTTGACCAAAGCATCTCCACTGAGACTTATAACAGCTTTAATTAAACCCTAAGGTACAGGTCCATAAACCTTGCTCCCTGCTCCTCTCCAGCTTGATTTCTCAAGAACCATCATCTTCACACAAACTTCTTCAGACCATACTCCTAAACCCAAAGTTCCTTCTATTTTTTCCTAAGAATTTAGTTACTCTTTCCTCATTATTTATTGTAGTCCCTACAATAAAATCTCCTCCACAAATTTTAATTGGGGAAAAAAAAAGTTCCTAAATTTTATTCTCAAAATGAACATTTTATGAGTCCTCACTACTTAATATGTACCTTCCCAGTAGGTATACGTTTAATATTATATTTTTAACTAATGCATTTCTTTTCCCAATTCATCTAGTTTTTCAGTGTGCTATCTTTGGCTATAAAAATATAGTTAATTTAAGATTATAAACTTCCAGATGTCTAACACCAAACACTAACTTGCATGGAAAAACATAATGCCATGCTAAATTAAACATAAATGTTTAATACTTGGTTGCAGTCTCCAGCTTTTTCTCTGCATTCTCCAAACCACCTCATCATTCCTCATCAGTACTACCACCACTGAGAAATAATTCCTCTTCATCTGAGTCCATGCTCTGCCAGACTTGTACTAGAAGTCAAGTATCTAGTTTCTAATTACCACGTCTACCTTCTGTTCTCCGAGCCTGAGAAGTAGTAGCTACTTCCTGCAGTTAAATATCTCAGGATCCTTTTCTGCTTATTCTGATGCTCTGGTACCAATTTATCCCATCCCTAATAATACACTTTCAAAATATTCTAGTAGTTTCGTTTCTTCTGTCTGGACTCTGAATGATACTACTACTATTCAGAGAATGGGATTGGGGTTTAAAAAATAAAAAAGGAGGGGTTTAAGTGTAGTTCAGCGGTAAAATTCTCACCTGCCATACGAATAGACCCAGGTTCTATTCCTGGCCCACATACTTCCCAAAAAAACAAACAAAATTCAACAAATGGTGCTGCAGTAATGGGATATTCCCATGAAAAAAGACTGGAATGTGATCCCTGCCATACAGCATACAAAAAAATTTAAAAGGCTATTTGCTTTTACTTTATGTAGTCTTCAACATATTTAATGTATGTAATTTAAATCGAAATATTTTAATTTAAATCTAAAATTTTAAATGAGTTTTGACATTACGCTTTCTTCATATGTTTTCAAAATATTGTAAACAGCTTCATTTAAGAACATGTCATTAAGTAAACCTCCAACAGAATTTACCTCCAGAGACTAGCATTAGATGGCTTGCGGAGTTGATGTCATCACTACTGTCCACTCGCAGTGGTGCTTATTAATGTAAGGTCATTAACACTAAGGTCTGGATCCATCAACTACATGTGAAAGTCTTTCATTGGAAGTGCTATATAAATCTCCTGCAATGGAAGGATTAAAAATAAGCCTAACACGGTACCTACCACATATTAAGTGCTTAGTAAAATGTGATTTCTGCTTCCCTCCTCACTCCGTCTACCTACCCCTAGATGCTAAGAAATGCTAGTAGACAAATTGCTTCTTTAGAAATCAGGATCTGTTGTTAAAACAAAAGTGAAGGAAAAGATCTTAGCTGACAAATTCCAAGCTATCAAAGCTCACCAGGACACCAGAACAGCAATGTATGAGGCCAAGTTTAGCAGGAAACAAACATTTTCTCACATCATGAAATGCCATTGCATATATATGACCATAATGATAAATATGACTACTAACCACCTGTACCCCTTTCTTTTAAGGAAAATTTACTCCTTTCCTTATATTGCCATCTCCACTAACCAGGTAAGCATAAAAGGCCTCTGGACTTGATAGTTACTGACTTTAACACTGGAAGCTTTGAAAATAATTTCTATCTTACTGTAAGACAAAGCTTCCACAAACCTGAAGAGCTGGGGTGAGGACTCTCAACTCACCATAAGACCTGAAGAAGCAAAAGAAGCAAGTATTCATCTTTTTAAGTGGCAAAAAGTAGCCTGAGTTGTTCCAATGAAAAAGGCTAGCAAGCCTAAATTTATTTTTAACTGCATTTTATTTGTAGTCAATCTTGTAAATCAATATTGCCATGATCAAGACATAGAAGGTAATTTATCACTAAGACTAATAAAAATTTGTAAATTTTAGCCTACTTGTTGCTCCGGATATTGTTACTACAGTGAACACTGATTTAACATTCGAAATTAAATTTTATTCTGGGCTCATGATTAATTTGCTTTCTCTCTAGACAACTGCTTGAAATGTTACCTCTGATTTATTATTCCCTACTGAATTTTGTTAAATGTCTAGCGGATAACTTTATAGAGGCCTCAAATTATACTGTGCTTTAAAATATAAGTCTGGGCGGCTGCCGTGGCTCAGCAGGCAGAGCTCCGACCTTCCGTGCTGGAGGTCTGGAGTTCGATCCCTGATGCCTCCTGCCCATATGCAAAATTAAAAAAATAAAAAAATAAAAAATATAAGTCTAAGGGAAGATCACTGAAACAGACATGTGAGGTCTTCCTGGGGGAGCCTAATACCATTGGGAACTAGATTATTAGTGAACGACAGGTAAAGGTCCCATTTCCCTATGACCTATCTTCCACAACCACCTGTTCCCCTCTAACATGCACTCCTCCTACAAGGCAGAGAAGTCCACCATTACCTGGAAAGTCTATCAACTATTTCCTTGTGATTCACGGAACATTGCCCTATAAACCACAGCCTTAAATTCTTTCAGTGGCTTAGTTTTTCATTTTTACCTTGTGACATTAATTGAATGATAATTATCTTAGCAGATCAAAATTCCCAAACCTAAATCTTTCACTTTGTCAAGAAATTAGATGATTCAAGCTGTATTCGTTCAATTAATTTAAGAAGAGAATGTACAGCTTCAACTATCAAAACTTGTGCTAAAATACTAAGAGTTACAGAACATAAAACAGGAGGGTAAATTGGCCCATATGCATAACATCTTTTCCCAACAAACAAAAAGATATGATTTATAAAAAAGGAATTTTGCCTATATTGAATCATCTTGTAATGAAACACAGAATATCAAGTCTGATGAAATATAAGTAACAGAAAAATATGCCATTCTATTTGCTATTGGTATTTCAATTTTTGTTTTAGAAACTAGTAAAAATACAATAAGATATAAGAAAGATATTAAGGGTATGCACATGAACAGTAAACCAGATTTCTAAAACTACTAATAAAATAAACACTTTATTAATGAAAATCTGAAAAACCTGCATACCAAAACAAAAGTGAATACTAATGTTAAATTAAAAACTTCAAAGAATCTGTATCACATGATTCAATTTTCTTAACTTTATATAAAAGCTGTATTATAAATAGAAAACAGAACTATTTATGTACTAACAATACTATTTATACAAAAAACTTAACAGTAGTAAAATACAAATACATAGATGGTTATTTTGGGTCCTTCAGAAAAAAGAACTAAGTTGATTTCATTTTTCACATGGCTCCAGGCACAAAAATAGAATATAGGATGATAACTGCAACATTCTTAGTGATTATCCTTTTACTTCTTTAAATATCACCAGTCATAATGGCAATGAACTCCTCTTGATTTACTGTGGTAAGAAAGAAAGTGTAACAGTCAGAAATGCAGGTACCTTACAATTTAAGAGAACAGTAGTATTTTCTAAGTATTTTTTTTAATATTATATTATACAAAATTCTTAATTAAAAAAATTTTGCTTTTAACTTCTCAGCTAGGATTTTGAACATATTTATTAAATAGAACTTTGTGAATACAAAAGAAGGCACATAGAAAATAAATTAGTATTGTGTACTACTATCTGGGGAAAGGCATTATTGCAATGTGTACTGCAAAATACGTCAATCATTTAGCACATACTTGCTATAATAAAGAGTTAGAGATTTTAATTTCTTAAATAGTTAATCTTTATTCTACTAGTTCATTAAGCAGACCCATCATAAGTAAGCTTGAACAAATGCCAAAAATTAGTGGAATTCTGAAAGAAGAAAATACATTAAAATTAGAGAAAAATCAAATTTTTAAAAATGTTTATATATTTAAACGTTTAAGTCTTTTTTTAAAGGAAAAAGAATTGAAAATAAATTGGCATATCTCAAAACTAAACTAAAAATATCAATGGAAATGGGAATTAAAAAAGATATTCATAATTAAATCTTTTTCTTTTTTTATTTTTATTGCTACAACAACGTACAAGCACATACATTCTTAACATACAAACATTCCATACATGGTGTACAATCAATGGCTCACAATATCATCACACAGTTGTATATTCATCATCATGATCATTTTTTAGAACATTTGCATCACTCCAGAAAAAGAAATAAAAAGAAAAAAGAAAAAAACTCATACATACCATATCTCTTACCCCTCTGCCTCACTGACCACTAGTATTTCCATCTATCCAATACATATATTTTAATTTTAACATTTGTTCCCCCTATTATTTACTTATTTTTAATCCATATGTTTTAGTTATCTGTCCATACCGTAGATAAAAGGAGCATCAGACACAAGGTTTCACAATCACACAGTCACACTGCGAAAGCTATATCATTACACAATCATCTTCAAGAAACATGGCTACTGGAACATAGCTCTAGAGTTTCAGGCACTTCTCTCTAGCCTAATACACCTTAATCTAAAAAGGGGATCTCTATATAATGGGTAAGAATAACCTCCAGGATAACCTCTTGACTCTGAAATCTCTCAGTCACTGATTCATTATTTTGTCTCACTTCTCTCTTCCCCCTTTACATGGAGAAGGCTTTCTTAATCCCTTGATGCTGAATCCCAGCTCATTCGAGGATTTCTGTAATTAAATCTTAATTATCAAAGTAATGTAGCAACTATAAAATACAGATATAAATACAGGAAATAATCATCAATGAAGACATTGTTAATTAATCGATAATTATGAATGAAATTCAAAAGGAACTTGCAATTTATAAAACAATGTTAAAGACAGAAATAAACAGCAGATCTTCTCAAATGTTTAAAAATCAGACACAAGCGGATATGCACCAATTATTAGTAAAAGTGTTCAGAAAATACTTCCTCTTTGTAGAACAAGTGAGCTCATGGACCCCAAGAGTTAATACATACAATACCAAGACCTAAGTTATGAATGATAATTCCAATAATAAAAAAAATTAAACAAAGTAAAACAAAGAACAACACTGAACTGAGAAAAGACCTGGATTTCTAGCTAAGCTCTTAAACACAGAACAGTTCTGCATATCACTTTCTGTAGGTAAAAGCACCAAATTTACAGATAATCTTTCAGGTTGTTTCTAACACTTTAATACCCTAAATGCTAAAATAGAAAAAAAACCCATTGGTAGACATATTTTTTAAAATTTACCAAATGCCCAACACACTAGGTTTTCTGTGGTATATCAAAATGGGTCACAGGGCTCCTATTCTGCAATATTTTCTGAAATGAAGATGATATTAGATGATATAAAATTATTGTTAATTTTCCTAGGTATGACAATAGTATCATGATTATGACAGATCATAAGTATCCTTACTCTCAGTAGATAAGTGTTAAAATATTAGGCAATAATGTTTCAATACCTGCAGCTTGTTTTCAAATGGTTCAGAAAAATACAGGCATACCTTGGAGATACTGAGAGTGGTTTACAGACCAACACAATAAAGTGATAATAAAAATAATAAAGCAACTCACACATTTTTTGGTTTCCCAATGTATATAAATGTTATGTTTACATGACAGTCTATTAAGTGCGTAATAGTATTAAGTCTAAAAAATGTTAACCATCATCTGAGTCTTCAGTGAGTCATACTCTTTTCGCTGCCTCGATATTGATGGTGGTTGCTGAAGGTTGGGTAATGGCTGTGGCAAGACAACCATGCAGTTTACCGCGTCAACTGACTCTTTGAGTAAAGATTTCCCTGTGCATGAAATGCTGCTTGATAGCATTATACCCACAGAACTTTCAAAATTGGAATCAATCCCCCCAACCTTGCTTCTGCTTTATCATCCAAGTTTATGTAATATTCTAAAACATTTGTCATTCAGCAATGCTCACAGCATCTTTTCTACTTAAAGAAACCACTTGCTTTTTTGCACAGCCATAAGAAGCAACTCCTCATCCATGAAAATCTTATCATGAGATTGTAGCAATTCAGTTACATATTCAGGAGGAAACAGCATTCTCTTGCTATTTCCACCACATCTACAAGTATTTCCTCCACCGAAGTCTTGAACCCTCAAAGTTATCCATGAGGATTAGAATTCAATTCTTCCAAACTCCTGTTACAGTTGACATTTTGACCTCCTCCCACAAACCATGAGTGTTCTTAACACCATCTAGAATGATGAATCCTTTCCAGGTTTTCTATTTACATTGCCCAAATTCATCAGAGGAATCACTATCTCTGGAAGCTTTGTATTTTGTATTTTATAGCCACACAAAATGTATTTCTTAAGTAATAAGATGTGAAAGTCAAAATTGCTCCTGGTTCCACAGGCTGCAGAATGGATGTTAACTGCAAGCATAAAAACAACATTAATCTCGCTGTACATCTCCATCAGAGCTCTTAGGTGACCAGTATACTTATAAAAGCAGTAATATTTTGAAAGGAATCTTTCTGAGCAGTAGGCTCCACAGTGGGCTTAAATAGTGAGTAAACCATATTATAAACAGATGTGCTGTTATCGAGGATTTGTTTTTCCACTGATAGAGTATAGGCAGAATAAGTTTGGCACAATTTTTAAGGGCCCTAGAATCTTCAAAATCCCCAGCATTGATTGACTTCTTCCCTCTAGCTATGAAAGTCCTAGATGGTATCTTCTTACAATAGAAGGCTATTTCTTCTACAGTGAAAATCTGCTGTCTAGAATAGCTACTGTGTTTATTTGAATCTCTTGGGGACCCCAGAAAAGCCATGTCGTTTAATCCCCTTTCAATATTGCTTGGTGAGAGCTTTTAATTGCTCCCATGGAGATATAACCCATCCATTTGTGGGTGGAAACTTCTGATCAGATGGGTTCCTTGGAGATGTGTCTCCACCCAATCAAGGTGGGGTTGCTTACTGGAGCCCTTTAAGAGGGAACCATTTCGAAAAAAGATTCAAAGACACGAGAGCCCACGCAGCCACAGACCTTTGGAGATGAAGAAGGAAAACACCCCCAGGGAAGCTTCATGAAACAAGAAGGCAGGAGGGAAAGCAGATGGCACCATGTTCACCATGTGCCTTTCCAGTTGAGAGAGAAACCCTGAACATCATCAGCCTTCTCAAATGAAGGAATCATTTCCTGGATGCCTTAGATTGGACATTCCTATAGCCTTGCTTTAAACTGGACATTTTCACAGCCTTACAACTGTTAACTTGCAACTTAATATAATTCCCCTTTTCAAAAGCCATTCCGTCTCTGGTATATCACATTCTGGCAGCTTGCAAACTAGAACAACTACCTCAATCAATTATCTCAACTGATTTTCTGGATAACTCGGTTGTTTGGCAAAGAAAGGCACAGCTTTTGGCCTATCTCAGCTTTCAACATGCGTTCTGCACTAAGCTTAATTGTTTCTAGCTTTTTATTTAATGTAAGAGATGTGTGTCTTCCTTTCACTTGAACATTTAAGAGACCATTGGTTTTTCCATGGCCTAATTTCAATACTGTTGTGTCTCAAGATATAAGAGGCGAGAAGAGAGAGAGAGAGAGAGAGAGAGATTGGGGGATGGCCCATGGATGAGGCAGTCAGAATACACAGAACACTTATCTTATATCTCAGAAACAGAACACACAGAACACTTATATAGGTATGGTTAGTAGTCCCCCCAAAATAATGACAGTAACATCAAAGAAGAAATATCAAAGATCACAGATCACTGTAACAGATATATTAACGAAAAATTTTGAAATATTGTGAGAATTACAAAAATATGACAGAGACAAAGTGAGCACATGCAGTTGGAAAAATGGTGCCCACAGACTTGCTCAGTGCAGAGTTACACACATCTTCAATTTGTAAAAAGCAGAATATTTGCAAAGTGAATAAAACAAGATAAAGTATGTAAAGTTAACAACTGTTTTACCTAGGTAGAAAGTAAAATGGTGTTCATTATACTAGTCAACAGTTTTTCTCTGTGCTTGAGAACATTCATAATGAACAGGAAACATTAACCAATTACAAAAATGTTGAGGAGATAAGACACATATAAAAGTAATGAAAAAGTGCACTGGTTCTAGAAGTCAAGAAGAAAACTAGTTTCAATAATCATGTTAGTCATAACTGCGATTTAACACAAAGCATGATCTACTGTTAAAATAAGGGCCACATATTGGTGTTGGCAAAAAAAATCTATCATACTGGATAAATTTATTTTGATGAGAAAAATCTCAGTAAAGACAAATTTTTACTTAGGCTCTAAAATAAAAATATAGGACCTGATTTGACAAGAGGCAGAAATAAAGTTGAAATAGAACAGCAACAGAACATACCTAAAGAAAGAAAATAGCTTGTGCCTGACAAATATAAGCTATAATGATTTAAGAGTGAGTTATCCAGAAACTGGTATCTATGCATTCAATATTATATTAAACACCTACAAGGCACTATGACAGACATGGTGAGAAAAGAACAAAAAAATTACTAAAACCTTACAAAACTCGTAAACTACTTTCAAGGATCTTACAAATGGTAGTAGTGACCCTTAACCTTCCAGTTAAATGGATATATTTGAACATGTTATGAAAGCTGTGTCCTCTCTTCTCCCCTCAAGAAATCAGAAATCAAATAGAAAAAAATTAAAATAATTTACCCATATGGACCCAAATTTAAGAAATCCTGATTTAGTCAATCTAGACTGAGGCATCTAGACTAAAACCAGAAGCAAGACTAACTTCTTAAGAAAAATAACATAATAAAAGAAGCCTTAGAATGACCTAACTATAAATTATCTTAATGGTAAATACCCAAAATATGAAAAGTACTTATGCTTTGCTAAAGATCTATACCTCTCCCCAATCTGCAAAATTTCAATACTCGAATTTCAAGCAAAGCTTCATACTTCATTTTTATGGTATTTATCTATATGTACATAGTTTTTAAAGTATAATAGCATTTCAAAAGTATTTTAAGCTATTTCATAACTTCCTACCTACAAACAAAATATCTAAGTTGAAAAAAAGAAAAGCAGAGGGGAAGAAAGTGGCTAAGGAAATTAAGCTAGCTCCTTTACTACCAGAGAACCTTTAAGGCAAGTAAAAGGAATCTGTGATGGCTTTGCACATATGGTTTTATAACCTTCTCTAGCCACAACATCTTATAATATCAAGTTTCTACATCTAATAAATCTAGCACAATGTCAAAAATAAAATGGGCATTTGCTAAAATGTTTACTGAATCAAACACATGACACTTCATTATCTTCTACACTGACTTAAATTTTTCAAAAATCAACCATTTCACAGAGTAAATCTTATTACAAGTCACTAAAATACAGAATTTTAGAGAACTAAGTAGATTAAACACCTTAGAGACCATCTGGTTTCAGAAGGGAGAAAAATTTTACCATCTGAAGTGCCAGCTGAATATTTTGCTAACATATTGCTTCCTATAATTGTATATAATTTTAAAATATCCATAAACATAGAAACCTAATATTTTACTTTATAGACCAAGAGGCAATACAGTGTTATTATGGTTAAAAGCATGTACTTTGTTTTTTGTATTGTTTTGCTTTTTACATGGGCAGGCACTGGGAAACGAACCTGGGTCTCTGGGATGGTAAGCAAGAACTCTGCCACTAACCCACTGTGTACTTTGAATTACGGATATCTGAGTGTGAGTTCTGGCTCTGTCACAGATATTTGCTGTGTGGTAACTTTAGACAGGTTATTAACCTCTCAAAGTCTTAATCCTCTCATCTATACATGCACCTATCCCATGCATGTATGGGAATAATAGTGTCTATTTCACAAAAACTATTATGAAAATGAATTGACATAATCTCTACTATAACAAGCTGAGTCCAACATCTAATATATAGTAACTGCTAAATAAATATTAACTACTATCATTATCATCATTATTATATATAAACCTTTATCCATTTTTGGCTTTTTTAAATGCTTTTATTTTTCAAAATAAAATTTACTATTTTATATATTTTGGAAAGAGTGATGGATAACGGACTCCTTCTATATCATTGCCCTTGTATTGTATCTTCTTTTCCTTCAATTCCTTAGTCACTGTTTACTATTCTATATACACAATAGAAAACTAAAACATTTCATTGCTCTTAGATACCGAATAGTTTGAAATATTCATAAAGACAGAAGAATTATTAAAGTACTCAAAAAAGGCAGCAGAGTATTATGATCTTTACCAATTTAATTTGTACAAAGAAAGCAATTTATAGCTATAAATAAAATTTGGCTTATAGACAAATTAAGTAATGGCATTAATAAATCATTATGAAATGTAATTTCCTGCTTTTTCAAAAATGGGCAGATTTTCATATAGCTAAAGAGACCATTTAAGTTAAGGCAGTATCCCAAAACCAGACCAAATAGATTATACCTGTCGTTCCCAAGAATACCTGTTCAACTACAATTTCCTAGACTTGCCACAGTAACAGCTATACTTAGCATGCACTGTTTGACAAAATATATAATGACAAATAGCTACTATGAATTCTGTAAAATAAGTATATTTGTCCATTACAACAGCATCTATAGACATAAATGAAAAATACCAGAATATGTGTACATATGCAATTATTCATATGGTCAACAGACAATAGTTGATGTATACATGAATGCCCAGGCCCTATGCAATACTTTAAAAAGTCCTCTACCTTAGAGATTCATGGGCCAGATTGGCAACTACTGGATTGGGTTATTCTAAAATTATAAGACCTGTCCTCACCTCCACCCCCATCCCCCAATAAACAGACAAATTTTAACAATCTGTTAGTGCAAATTAACAACAGAATGCCTCAGATATATTCCATTTGTAATCAATCATTTGGAAAAACAGAAAAAATGTTCTTTTAGCTGTTAGTCATTTGAATAAATGAGAACAATACTCAAGCAACAAGTGTAAATTGTCTTAAATAGAGTAACTAAGCAGTGAGGGCAGAAGAAATGTTTTAAGAAGGTGGTGGTATAAATTTTCAAGCAATGGAGTAGAGGTGTAAAACTTGAGACTCAAAAGCAGAAGACAGAGCAATCTAACAGGAGATGCAAGAAATGGATATATTTCCTAAGCAATGTTTTACATCAACTCTGAATTTATGGGGTGGCTTCCTAATTTAAAAATTTTTGACATTCAGAGGGGATGTCAAATATTAAATATATTTTTAAAATATATTTTTCTTTTAATGTCAAATGCAGCTAATAATCAAAATCTAATTTGCAGGTATCCTGTATAGAAAAATAAAAATATATGTAACTCTTGATTCACACCCAGACACCACTGTTCAAGACCTATGAAATAGACATATAAGGATTCTCTATGCCACTGAAGAGGAAAACTTTTAAAAAGAGAATTCCTTTAAAGTTAACTTAAGAGACTGAGGAGATAGTAACTGACAGCTAGAGAAGATTTGGAAATTCTAATAATATGAAAGCAACAGATCTCTTAAATCCAAATATTAGAATAGTTTAAGAAGTCATTTAAATATCCTGAGATTTTAGTCATTTTTATTTTAAAATATAACTATATTAATACCCTTCAAAAGACTAGTATAAGAATAATTTAAAAGTTTTATAATGTTTATATAATATTCACACAAATATAATGAGAAAGCAAAATAATGCACAATTACCAATTACAATCTACAAACCTGAACTGCTAGCAAGTCGCTACTGTCTTACCTCCTTATTAAAGTATTCCAAGGGAATATTTCACTGCCTACAGAAAAAAGTTCAAGGCCTTCTAAGATCTGCCCTACCTTAAGTATCTACAGGCATACCTCATTTTATTGTGCTTCCGGGACATTTTGGGTTTTTTTACACATTTAAGGTTTGTAGTAACCCTGCATTGAGGAAGTCTATCAGTGCTATTCTTCCAATGGCATGTGCTCACTTAGTGTCTGTGTCATATTTTCGTAATTCTCGCATTATTTTAAATTTTTCATTATTTTATCTTTTATGGTGTGATCTTTGATGCTGCTATTTTAATTATTTTGAGGCACCACAAACCATGCCCATTTAAAAAGGTGAACTTACTGGCCATTCCCCAATTTCTCTTTCTGTCCTCAGGCTCCCCATTCCTGATAATGATGCTGTGAGTACTGTTGAAATGTCAACAAAATTTAGAATATCACACTTAGTTGATAAAGCAACAGCAGGGTTTGAGAGGACTGATTCAATTTTGAAAAAAGTTCTACTGTGGGTACAATGCTAACAAACAGCATTGCATACACAGAGAAATCTTTTATGAAAGAATCAATAGATGCAGCAAACTCCATTCATGGTTGTCTTATTTTTAAGACATTGCCACAACCACCCAACATTCACCAACTACCACTGATCAGCAACCATCAGCATTGAGGCAAGACTGTCCACCAGCAAAGGTTCAAACGACAGTTGGCATTTTGTAGCAACAAAATATTTTTTAAGTTAAGGTATGTACATTGTTTTTTAGACATACTGCTATTGCACACTTTAACAGACTATAGCATAATGTAAACATAACTTATATACATTGGGAAACTACTCATGTGACTTGCTTTATTGTGATACTTGCTTTATTGGGGTGGTCTGGAACTGAACCTGCACTATCTCCACGGTATGTCTGTAGTTTTCATTTCTACCACACTCTTCTACTTTAATACTTTCCATTTCACCTCCCATATGTATACAACTTTGACAAGATGTACTCTATCTTGAAGACACTTTTTTATACTGTGCCTTTCTTTATACATTGTCTTTCTTCATACTGTTCCTTAATCCTAGAATGCTCTCATTGCCAGTTACTAACTACTAAAACCTAAGCATTCTTCTAGGTACACTTTAAACGTCATCTTTTTTTCTAAGTCTTTCCCAGTGGCTCTGTTGGTGTGAAGTATGGGGCTTTCATCAACAGCTCACAGTATTTAGAGGAACAAAGTGTTTTGATACTTTCAAATTCTTGTCTTCTGTTAGTTCTTGTTAGTTCTAAGTGTTTGAACAGGAAAATTATACCAGTCCTGTATTTCAGGAAGAGAATACTATCAGTAGGCTGAAGAGGGAAGAGATTATAGGATAAAAGGCAAAGAGGGCAATTAGGAGGCTACTGCTAAACTATAAACTCTGTGAGGGCAGGGTCCACATCGGTTTTTTCCTGGTATAGCACTGATCAGTACATTGGACAAGGCACCCATAGGCACCCAAGGAAATAATAAATGAGCTACTATAATATTCTGAGCAAGAAATTAGGGTTTGACAAACCCTTGACCTTGACAATTGCTCTTATGAAATTTATTTCTGTAATGAAGAAGCTAAGCCTACTTATAATTATGCCTAAGAGCTACTTCCAGAGAACCTCTTTTGTTGCTCAGATGTGGCCTCTCTTTCTCTAAGCCCAATTCTATAAGCAAAATCATTACCCTCCCCACTATATGGGATATGATGTCCAGGGGTCTAAGTCTCCCTGGCAACGTGGGACATGACTCCCAGGGATAAGCCTGGCTCTGGTACCATGGGATTGACAACGCCTACCTGAACAAAAGGAGAGAAAGAAATGTAACAAAATAAGGTATCAGTGGCTAAGAAATTTCAAATACAATCAAGAGGCTATTCTAGAGGTTATTCTTATCCAAGATTTAGCTACATATTGCTAATTGCCATGGCCTACCAAGCCCCAACCAAAAGTATTCCTGTAAACCCTGAAGAATAACAGGGGTCTATTTGAGACACTAGAAAAATTTCACTCACTAAGTTTATTTCTCAGAAACCTATGGTTTCTGAGATGGTTCCTAGGCCAGATAAGTTCTGAAACCCAGATGGGCCAGCCTCTCCAAGAACATCAACTAGTTTCATTCCCCTACCCCATAATGTCTACAGCCCTTTACAATATAAA
This sequence comes from Myrmecophaga tridactyla, assembly GCA_004026745.1. Classification (NCBI taxonomy): domain Eukaryota; kingdom Metazoa; phylum Chordata; class Mammalia; order Pilosa; family Myrmecophagidae; genus Myrmecophaga; species Myrmecophaga tridactyla. The sequence continues at coordinate 25,315 of PVIY010019103.1, forward strand.
AAAGTTAGAATGGTCATCACCCCATATCCCTAAAGACTGGGAGAAGGATCAAAGGAGAAGAAGGAGGTGTAACAGAGAAAGGATTCAACAAATTAGTATGACTACGGAAGCATTAAATTGATTTTCAGTCTCCAATGTCTTAGAGCAGAAGGAAACACCTAAACTGTGGAACTGTAACTGATAAAATACTATGAAATTTGTTCTAAAGACTTGTTAAAATGTACTCTGAAATCGCTTTTTTTTCCTAATGAAATTGTTTTTTCTGTATATATATTTCACAACTAAAAAATACAAAGGGAAAGAAATTAGGGCCTGAGGTAGGAAAGCAGCCGTAAACAAAGAAATAATACAGATTCAAAACATCTGAATGACAGATTCAACAGAACTTAGTAACATGTAAGAAATGCATGTAAGATAAGAGAAGATATTAAAAGACCAAAATTTAATTATGCATGGAAATTCTGATGTTTCACTTCAAAGAAAAGAAAAGTAACTTTTTGAAGTAAAGAACCTCATCTTATAATATATAGTTGGTTTTAAAGATCTGTTTTAGTCTAAATTAAATACGTAAAATATTTATGCAATAAGGCAAATACAAGAACAATAATAACAATGAATGAAAAGAGATAGTTTGTAAGGGGTCCCGAAAGTTTATTTCATTTTAGAAAAATTTACTATATGTGTAGCATCAAGAACACCTGAAAAATGTTTTACTGAAAACTTACTTTCTCCATCACCATCTTTATCAAATTCATCTATCATGGCCCGAAGTTCTTCATCACTCATGTTTTCACCCAATTCCCGGGCAACACGTCGTAAATTCCTCAAGCTTATTTTACCTGAATCATCATCATCAAATAGTTTAAATGCCTTTAATATTTCTTCATGTGGATCTCTTTCCAATATCCAGTCTGTCACTATAGTTAAAAAAAAAAAACCTGCATAATTACAAAGATATTCATTTATGAAAATCAACCAAACCACAGATAAGAATTAATGCTGAAAAACTGTCAACATTTAGTTTGGCAACAAAATGCCAAATTAGAGTCGAAAGCCCCAAAGTTATAAACCTGGAATTAGAAGGATCAAATTCATATTCAAAAGTTTAGCCACTATATTATCAACAAGTTGTTCTACTGTAAGAATAAGCAAAACTATTTCTATCACACAAAGACAAAATGTAAAGTACTATATTATACCATATTTAAGGTTTACTATTATTAAGAATTGTGCTAGGCTCCACTAACACTAAGCACTAAAGTCTAATAGTTTTTAACATAGAGATGGCATACCAACAAATAGAGATAATAGATAAAAGCTATTGGCTGATTAAGCCTATTCTTAACACTGGTTCTTCAGGTTAATTCAACTTAAAAACAAGTAACAAAAAACTGACAAATTAACAAAACATACTGACATCATTGATATAGGCACAATCTCAGGAGTTCTCTCTAAAGTCACATCCATTTTGTTCGGCAAGATATTAATCTTAAAACAACTAACTAAAAATAAATGTGAATAATTTCAGATCTGAATATTAATAGTATATTTTAATATACTAAATATAATAATATAATAAACAAACAATATTCTCAATATTACCACAGCCTTAAATCAGTACACAATAACAAAAATTGAGGCAAAAGTCTGTGGTATACAAACTTTTAAACTACTAGACAAAATTTTGAAAATAGCCAAGTGATTTTACACACGAGTCTAGCACTATAAGGAAAGGGATTTGTTTCACTATGCATTAAAAATAACTTAGTCCTGTTGAGGTTTAGAATCATTAGAAACTTACAAGTATTTGGAGACGGAAAGTGTTAGCACAATGAACCCAACAGAAAAAAATAACAATTCAATTCCCAATAAGCTATTGTTGTTTTGCAGCTGTTTCAACCAAATGGAATAAGCTTTAAAATAAGCACCTATTCAAGCTAATGTTATATCATCGACACATATATTCAAAAGTCTTTTTTATCTATTAATGTTATCCAAAAAGCCTTCCAAGTAGCTAATTGAAGTATATTACTATAAATATGCAAATCAAAGCTCATAAATATTCAGTCAAAAAAGAGTTGGCATATATACAGACAAAACACCAAAATAAAATACCACACTTAACACTGTGGCTCATACTCAACTTATTTTGAATTGGGTCCCAATAAAAAAGCAGGACAAGGAAAAAAAGTGTTAAGAAATTTTCTTCACCAATTAAATAATTTATATGACAGGTGAACCAAAGAAGCAGCTTGCTGAAAGTATTAATGTACTTAAGCAACAGGGTGAACTGAGGAACAGATGGGGCTCCAAGATGCATAAATCCTTATCCCACTGGTGCTTAATTGTGCTAAAGTTATTTCAGACTTATGTGTCTATATAATCTTTTATCAATATTCTGGCTAAGAATACAGTTTTTCTTGGGAACTATAAATTCCCATCATTCTGGACAGCTAAAACATTATCCAGTACATAACTTTATTGTGATTCTCCCCCATGCCTTCACACTATTTCTGTTCCACAAAGTAGAATTAATTATAAGTACATTTTCTTCAATGAAAAGTCAGCTGACATGCAAGTTATTAAGCCGGGTTCAATTCATTTCACAAAATTCTCAATTTCTATTAAGGTAACTCTCTTTTCAAATGATTTAATTAGAATATCAAAAATCCATTTCATCAAAATAACTGCATCTTTTACACATTATAATAATCACTTATGAATACAGAAAATCAAAAATATATTAAAAGAAAATAAATTATTAAAGGTAATAACTAAAAATATGGCTTCACTATATTTCTGTCTTCTGAAAGTTTCTATCCAGTTAATCAGAATCCATCATATGGGAACCCAAAATCCTCCCACTATCACCAAGCTAGCTATTGCTATGTATTTCCCCTACAGTCCCCCAAAGTGGACAGCTTTACACTAACGTTAATATCATAACAGCTAATTTCCCATATTTGAAAACCCTGAATTCTTTTCAATCATTTTAACCTAATCAGTTACTAAGACCCATAATTTTCTGAGGATATTACCTACCTATTTTTACCCTTAAATGTATATCCTTTTCTTTTCATAATTCACTTTCCTCAGCATTAAAAAAAAATCTGTTCTCTTGTGACTTCAGTCTGTCTTCTTTCCAACCCATCTCAATAATCAATTTCCTTTCCAAAACATATCATAATCCCTTCCCTAAAAATGGTTGATGAGCTTCTGCTGACTAAAATCCAAACTCTACATGGCTCAAACCTACCTTTCCAGACAGTTCCCTTTTCTAGCCACAGGGGATTCACTTGAAGTTTCCCAAACATATTATATTTCTGATACCAGTCTTTATTGTTGCTGTTTTTGGTGCTGAAATGGCTTTCTCTACTCCTCCTAAATATTCTCCTCAGGATGAAATCCTATTCATTCCCAAAGGACTAAATTTTAAATCCCCTCTACAAAGTCTTTTTCAATTCCTCTAGAACAAGGATTGACAAATTTTGCCTAAAAGGGAACGAAAACAGCAAAAAAGCATGGGTATGGCTGTATACAAAGGGCAACCAGATTTTGTCCAAGGGCTGTAGTTTATATACTCCTGCCCTCACTGGAGTCCTTAACATCAAAAAGTTCAGCAAATATTTGTTAAATAAGCTAAATAAAAATAATGCATTTATTCCAAAAAGGCCATTAAATAAGTAGTTTGTGCCAAAATAAATAGAGTATGTTATGGGTTGAACCGTGTCTTCTAAAAAGACATGTTCAAATCCTAACCCCTGGTCCTGAGAATGTGAACTTACTATAAATAGATCTTTGAAGATGTCATTAGTTAAGATAGGACAAACTGAATTAGGGGGGACCCTAAGTCAATATGGCCAGTGTCGTTAAGAGATGAGATGGAGAGACTGAGAGACGAGAGACTGCCACGTGACTGAGGTGAGATTAAGTTATGCTGTCACAAACCAAGGAATGCCACGGATTGCCAACCACCTCCACAGAAGCCAGGAGAGAGGCATGAAACAGATTCTCCTCTCCTAAAATGAAGCATGGCTTTGCTGACACCTTAATTTAGGACTTCTAGCCTCCAGAACAGTGACAGAAATTTCTATTGTTTAAGCCAATGTTGTTACAGCAGCCCTGGCAAACTAAGACCCAGTATAAAGAACTAATTTACCCGGTCTGGTCTTAAAAATTCCTAAAATACCTATGTTACTCACTAGCTTCAGGTTACTTTAATTCTAAAAACTTACATTAAATATATTTTTAATAGCATTGGGAGAAATCCCATTGAGTACCAGACTTCTTTATCCCAAGCAGGGCCAGACTTCTTCAACCAGTAATACTCATTGGAAAGTATCCTTAGACAATAATAGATGGTGCATAAAACCAAAGACCTAAACGCTCTGATTTGAAGTTATTTGTCCAAAAGCACGAAATAGTCATCTGTGGTTAGATATTATTCAAATTTAATAGAAAATGGAGAAAATACATAGTTCTTGACTATTTGATTTCCCAACTAAAAATAAAAAATTTTCTTTGACAACTGGTATTCTCAACTAGTAACTTAAGACAGCTAAAATATGCATTCAGTCCATCAAAATGTTCATCTTTAAGAGTCAAAATTGAAGTTTAACCATGGTCATTTACTCTAAAAATGAACCCAGTATTTCTACTGTTAATAACATGGAAAAGACAGGGACTGTATAGAGTGAAGTGGCATGGGACTCTGGTCTCAACTATTAATAAAACTACAATTAAAAAATTGTATGCACTTAAGATGAAGTAACGTATCTCATAAAAAATATTAATTACAATAACATATGGCTTAAACTAGCCTGCAACTGAAAGATGAGAAAAATGTAAATACAGAGTAAAATTATTTTTATATTCACCAATGCATATGATTATCTTCAGCCTTGTAAAAAATGAAAGAAAATTACGTTTTAAAGTAATTATAATGGCAGCAAACACTTAAACAGTATATTTAACTTTACATATCATTAACTTTTTTACTCTTTAGAAGATCCTTAAGACATAGTACAACTATTCCCATTTTATGGTTGATGAAAATGAGACACAGAGACATAGAGGTAAAATGACCAAGTTACTCAGCTAGCAAGTAGCAAACCCAGGATCTGAATCCAGGCAATCAGGTTCCAAAGTAATCCATGCTATAACACCACAGTGTAAATGTACCTGAATTATATAAAGTTCCACCCTAACGGCAACAATTCTATGTCCTAGCACCTTGTTCCTATAAATAAACCATCTAAGTTGAAACATGGAATACTCTATGATCATAAGCTCAGGACAGCTTCCAAAGCTGGAGAATAAAGGTGGCTGTCACTCTCCAATAGTATATAACTCTACAAATTAGAAGGGAAAAAAAAAAAAAAGAATATGCTCCCAAAGAGGACAAGCTGCCTCTTGAAACAGTAACCTGTTAGATCATAAACTTCAATTCTTCTGTGCTCTGGTTTCCTTCTCCTTTAGGTTTGTTCCTTACCTCACCTCTCCTCCCCTTCTCCTTGGACCTTTCAAATTAAAAAAAATAATAATTGTAAGAATGTTACTTCTCTGTGTCTATTACTTGCCATCTCTTTTTGTTTCTTTTCCAAACTGCCTCATACCAGATATTGAAAATAAGGGGTGTGATATATATGCATGTTTGTTTGTATAATTGAATTTGTTCACAAATTTTTTAAATTACACCTAATAATAACTTGATATGTTCATTTCATGACCCATCTATAGTGCTAGAACTTCATTTATAAAATTAATGAAAATAAATCTAATATTTATATATTGTATGCATAATAATTTAGGCAACATATCCATAAAAACAGCAAAGTCTTTGCCTACCAGAATCCTCTATTCCAAGAAAGCTTGATATATACACTATAAAAAATTCACTAAAATCAAATATACAGAAGTTCAACCAGATTAAACCTCAATGCATTTTCTTCAGTTGGCTGTGTTAAAACATTTTCTTCTCCTTCCACTCAGTCAACATTCCTTACTACAACCTTCTCCCCATCCTCCAAGTTTAACCAGATGACTTAATGCACAGAGATCGCAGTCATACAGACTAGGACTCGTCAGCCAGAAGCCATGGATTAAATACAGTCAAAGATACCAATTGCTACCAGTTTCCTCTCCTACCACTTTGCCAACAAAAAAATCACATACCAAAAAGATCTTGGGAATAATTTCCAAATAGCAGGATACTAAATTTTCTGCTTTACTGAAAGAAAATAATTTTTGATAACCCTTTTAGTTTTCTCACACAATATAAATACCTATTACTTGGAAAGACATCTTTCCATAAAAAGATACAGGATAGTTCCTTGGTTAGAATCTTCAGAACAAAACAAAAAACAAAATTATATATCCCACAGCAAAGCTATAAATCATATTTTTTCTCTGAAAATCAGTAAAAAGAGCACCAAAAAAACAAAAAACACACACACCTGACTACAAGCCACATTATACAGCAATGTTCTATAATAAAATTCCGTAACCCACCAAATTAAAAAATACTGATATTAACTGCTGATTACAAAGACTTTTAAAATACACACCAACTTCATTAAAATCTTCAAAGGTGATTTTCCCTGTGGCTTCTCTATCATAATCTTTAAGAATCTTCAGTACATCAGCTTTTTTTACATCAAATCCCAAGGCTCTCATTGCCACCTTTTGGATTAAAAGGGAAAAGCAAATTATAAAACACTCTTTACAAAAGTGATTTCCAATTCTTAAATAAGTTTTTACATCTTAAGAGATGACAGCACGTTAATAAAACATGTTAATTCTTTTGCATATTTTATGTTTCTTAAAAAAAAAGTGAATACAGCCATTCATCACCATTGAAAGTAAATGGAAAATTTTTGTCATTTATTTCTATATTATTTTTTATATGACAAATCAATCAACAAGTGTTTACAGAATACACTATATAATGCACTTATAGTTTAGTGCACAAATCATTTTAACAAGCTTTCTGTTCTCTCAGGATTAACAATCAAAATGGAAAAAGGCATGGCACAAATATTAAAAAGTTATACAATTCTAGAAGAAATAAAACACTAAAATAAGAACTACCATTAGACCCTACATGATTAGTTATCATGTCTAGTACCCTGAGTTTAAAGGAAAAAGAGATCTTATTACTAGTAAAAAGGAAGAAGAGACATGGTACTGGTTAAAGTCTTATTTGGAGAGATTTGAATGGTTTCTTGATGAATGGATAAAGAAGCACTGAAGGGCATTTAGAAAATGATAACTGGTATTTAAAGACAAAGAATAGATGTGAAGAACAGTAAATAGAGAAGCATATTTGAATGGGAAGAATCCAAATAGAAAAAAAGTAGTCAATAAATGAGAAAAGCAGATGGTAGTAAAAGTGCAGAGGGCATTCAAGAGGAAGCAAAGGAATGTCAACTTTATGCTGTGGGCAAGAAGTTACTAAAGGTTTACGAGCAATGAACAACATGATGAAAGAAGAATTTTAGAAGGATGACTCTAAATGGTATTGTACAGGGTGAACTAGAAACAGAGAAATCATCTAGGAATTAGGAAGCTTAGGTATAAAATAAGGTCCGAGTCTAAGATGCTGGCAATGTCAACAAATGGAAGAGACATTATAAAGGAAGAACTGATCAAACCTGGGTGACTAAAAAGCAGTGGGAAGGGAGCAATAAAGAGGACCTGAGACTGAGGAAGCCAGATTTATAGGCTATTACTGCTCTCTAGCCTGTCACTGCATAGCCACTTTCCCTACTCAGAATTCTTGTGCTTAAAAATCCCTTCTTTACAAAAGTACCAAAATTAAAACTATCAAATAAACATTTATTTTCATCTATCCAAAGTCTACAAAAAATCTTCTCAAAATACCACCTTTCTCACTGTACCTAGCATAAGACCCTTACTACCTTAAATGCCAATTTTCCTTTGCATGACTATAAATACTAGGCTTTAACTTTGACAATTTCCTCCATTAGCACTGTGTCAACATCAAACAAGACTTATGTTGTGCAACCAGAGAAAGCAGGATGAAACCGTATTAATAAATGTTCAAATTAAAAAAACAAATAACACTCCCCCCAATCTGAAAAAAGAATGTGTCAAAAAAAAAAGTGGGAAGAATATAAGAACTGTTTACACCCCATAGTTTGAAATCCTTTATTTATGTAAATGAAAAACAAGTACCTTCGATAGGGATGTATTTTTACATTTAAAATACTAATTATTTTAATACAACATGAAAAGGATTTTCTAAAAACCTGATCAGGGAGACTATTCAGCCTTATTATAGCACCTTACTATGAATGCTTAAAATGGTTTCATATTTACAAAACAAATTTGTTAGTCAAATTATTTAGAAACGTATTTTAAGCAACTCTAAAGAATGCAAATAATTTTGAGAAATATAGTTTCTAAAGTACACTATTACCTTTAATTCGTGATAATCTATTGCTTCATCTTTGTCTGTATCAAACAGCTCAAAAGCATCTTTAATTTCTTGCTTCTGTTCCTCAGAGAGTTCTCTTCTTTTTTTCCTTTTTGTTTTGTCTACTACAAACTCATTTCTACAAATGAGGGAAAAAAAAGCCTTTAGACCACTTTAATCCTATTCTACCATGCTTCTAAATGACTAAGATTGCAAAAGTGCAAAGAAAAAAACAGCCAATGAATGATTTTCTAAATTTCTAAAAGGGAAGTATTTTAGAGAAAGAGAAATTTTCCTTACCAGTCAATTCTCTGCTCATTCCACAATCTTAGCTGTTATAAATTTGCCCTTCCTAAAAATGAACTGCATTACAGGTTACTAAAAGAACTGACCTAATTTTCCTTACTCTTCTAACACCACTAATACTACTGTGGAATAAACAAGAACTGGGGATAAGAAACATTACTTTCATGTCAGAAATGTCAAAAAAAAAAAAGCAAAGCACCTGTAGCACCTGTACTTATTATTTACATCACGCTACAATATAAAGTGTTTTAAAAAACCTCCAAGTCAAAGTCAAATTGATAAATGACTGATATCGCTATATATTTTATGTACTTTTGATAGTACTTATAATTAGTTATTAAAATTACCACAAACAAAACATACATTTTATTTACTAACTTATAAAGTACTTTGGCACTACAGGTTCAAAATGTTTTAGGTTACACGTTCCTAATAGATTAGCACTGTATTTGTAATTCTTCCACTGACATTAACTTAGCCAAAATATTGAGTCTAAATACATGAATATTAATTGCTGAAAGTCAATGGTCTTCTAGCTCTCATTTAACAAGTAAATTATACGTTAAATTTCTCATAAACTATGGAAAAGCCTAAAGAAAAAAAAAGTATTTAAAAAAGCACAAATATCTTAAGAGATCTAAAAGTGTTCCAAATTTTCAAATGGGCTATAACATTTGCATAAGTTTTTAAAAGCCAAAAGGATCTTAGAAAACTTCAAAATGTAAACCCAGTTGATTTTATTGGAACACATTATCTATTTGCATTTGAAGGTCATTTTGGTCTCTGAAATCTACCCCAAAAAAGCAAGAAGAGATGGCTAGAAAGTGACAAGGAGATGAAGTATGAGAAAGATTTTTATTTCACATGAGACCTGACTTCACACAAGCTTGGACACTCCCCGGGGTCAGTCATTCCTATTCCAAGATTCCGAGAGGAAAATCCGCAACCGACAACTGACCCCATCAGAGGGTACCACAGTCGTCCCTTAGCAAAACACAGAACCTTTAAGAGTGACTTAACTATCTGAAAATTTTTACAGCGCTGACTGAGTTAGGAGAGGGGGGAAACAGGAGGAGAAGGATTAGAGGCTGGAACTGAAAACACAAGACATTTAAGAACTCCAAGATAAAGATGGGCTATTAATCAGTAAAACAGGTCCCCAGTTATACCATATACCCCAGGAGAACAGCGAGTTTTGTGATATTTCCAAAACGTACGGCTGGATGACATTAGCACTGGGACAGAAAAGGTGGAGGCTGGAAACTGGCAACAAGCCCCTGAATTAAAAGACGCTACAACAGACGGATTTCTCCCAGGATCACCCAGGGTAGAAATCTCGCGATAATTCATCCCCTCCTCGCTCACAAGCACAGCAGCCACCTTTTAGGTGGGCCAAAGTATAAGGGGTTGACAGAAAAGACCAACTCGGCAGAAATGCACAGGACTCAACACCTGCGGACACGCGGGGCCCTTGAGTGAGGGACCCTTGAGTGAGGGATCCAGACCCAGGAAGTTGGCCGTGGCTCCTTCTCCGTCCACCGTTCCCGCCTCCCTTTCTTCGCCTCGGACCCAAACTACCTCCCTTACACACACACACTCACACACACACCGGTCCCACTCCGGCATTACGGCCTCCTCATTACCGACCTCAGAGCTAAACTCATTTTCTCCTCGGACAGAGACGTTCCTCAAAAACGATTTTAACCCCCTACTCAGGACAGCACGATTTCAACAAGCCGTTCAACTGACAACAACGACCTCACAGTCCTCAAGGACCTCCCACAAGATACAGTTCTGAGCTGGATTGGTTGAAAATCACTAATGTCCTGCCTATTCGGGCGGGAGCCCCATTACTTCTATGTTCCCATTGGGCAGATTTAGCGTCAATCAAAGGAACTTCCTGCCGCACGTCGCTTACTGCCCTGCTCGTCCTTTAGATTGGCCAGCTGCTTTTTTTCCCTGAATCCTTTGCGAGGCCGGTTTAGGCGGCGGGTGGGTGACCCTGGCCTCACGCGAGGAAGCCCGCTAGGGCGCCTACTCGAAGGAAGGGAATGGTAGAGACGAGCCCCAAGCTACCCTCCAGCTAGAGAGAGTGCAGCTGGGGCACGATAGCTATAGAATTTGAACCCACTATGTTCTAAAACTTTGCGTGGCCTATATACCTGGGAAGATTTCTCAAACCGCAGATTTAAGTACCCCTTAGTCTCCTTCTGATTCCAATAGGTATAAATCTACTTTTTTTCCTTATAGACTGTCCAAGTGAACCTAGCAGGTCTTGGATAATCACTGGGTTGAATTATTTGGCTGTTGACGGTGAAGCTGTACCTAACGCACTTTCCCCTCGCATCTTCATTTGAATGGTTTTGTTCGCTTATGTCCTTTGTTATTTTCTGGTGCTGTAAGCGCTTTTTACACCTGATGTTATCTTCACCACCGAAGCAAGCTTCCGAAGCCCCTTTTGGTATTTAATGTGTTTGCTTGTGTGTTTACTCCCCTGCAAGGTGAATTTCTTGAAGCCCAGGGTTGTCTCTTCCATTTAACTCTCTTCCTATTGGCTACCTAAAACGGTGTTTGACATATATGGTTGCTCAATAAATATTTGTTGCATTAAATGGAATCTTGCTGTGAAACTTCACAAGCTACTGAGCTAAACTGCAAATTAGAAACAAGAGTAAGCTAGACTGGCGATAGGATAGATGAGAAGAAAGATGAACAATCTATAACACTAACATGTATAAGGAATGTACATAAGTTTAGAGAAGGGAGAGGGCACAGCAGCGTAGGAAAAAAAGCTTGAAGGGGGGTGACCTTTTGCAGTACTTTTACCAGAAAAGAATGCTAAATTTTGCCAAATGCTATTTCAGCATCAATCAATATGATTATATGCTTTTTCCCATTGAATTTATTAATAAGCTGTATTACATTAATTGATTTTCTTAGTTGAACCACCCTTGCATTCCTGGCATAAATCCCACTTGGTTGTGATGTATAATTCTGTTAATGTATGGTTGGATTTGATTTGCTAGAATTTTACTGAGATTTTTTTACGTCTATGTTCATTAGAGACATTGGTCTGTCATCTTCCATTCTTGTAGTGTCTCTATCAGGTTTTGGTATTAAAGTGATATTGGCTTCATAAAATGAGTTAGGTAGTGATCCTTTTTCCTCAATTTTATGAAAGAATGTGGACGAATTGTTAATTCTTTTGGGAATGTTGGATAAAATTCCCCCTATGAAGCCATCCGGCCCTGGACTTTTCTTTATAGAAAGACTTTTGATCGCTAATTGAATCTCTTCACTTGTAATTGCTTTGTTATGATCTCCATTTCTTCTTGAGACAGTGTTGGTAATTCATATGTTTCTAGAAATTTGTCGATTTCATCTAAGTTGTCTAGTTTGTTGGCATATAGTTGTCCATAATATCCTCCTATGATTTTAAAAAATTTTTCAGGATCCATAGTAACAACCCCCCTCTCATTTCTAATTATGTTTATTTGCACCCTCTCTTTTTTTCTCTAACTAGCTAGGGATCCATCAATATTATTGCTTTTCTCAAAAAAACAACTTTTAGTTTAGTTGATTCTATTGTTTTTGTTGTTGTTCTCCAGTTCATCTATTTCTGCTTTAATCTTTTTTTTTCCCTCTTCTTTTTGCTTTGGGGTTAGTTTGCTATTCTTTCTCTAGTTCCTCAGGTGAGCAGTTAGGTCCTCAGTTTTTACTCATTCTTTTTTAATGTAGGCATTTAGGGCAATAAATTTTCCTCTCAGCACTGCCTTTGCCACATCCCATGAGTTTTGATATGTCATATTCTCATTATCATTCGTCTTCACATATTTACCAATTTCTCTAGCAATTTCTTCTTTGATCCACTGATTGTTTGAAAGTGTGTTATTAAATCTCCATATATTTGTGAAAGTTCTGATTCTTTGGTGATTGTTAATTTCCAACTGTTCTAGTTTACTAAGCTGCTGGAATGCAATATACCAGAAATGGAATGGCTTTTAAAAAGGGGAATTTAATAGGTTGCTAGTTTACAGTTCTAAGACTGAGAAAATGTCCCAAATAAAGCAAGTCTGTAGAAGTGTCCAATCTAAGGCATCCAGGGAAAGATATCGTGGTTCGTGAAGTTCAGGGTTTCTCAAGTGAGAAGGCACATGGTGAACACAGTCAGGGTTCCTCTCTCAGCTGGAAGGGCACATGGCGAGCACGGCATCATCTGCTAGCTTTCTCTCCTGGCTTCTGGTTTCGTGAAGCTCCCGGAAGGCGTTTTCCTTCTTCATCTCCAAAGGCCGCTGACTCGTGGACTTTCTGCTTCATGGTGCTGCAGCATTCTCTGCGCTCTCCGAATCTCTTTCATTCTCCAAAATGTTTCCTTTTTAATAGGACTCCAGAAATTTATCAAGACCCACCCAAATGGGTGGAGACATGTTGTCACCTAATCCAGTTTAACAATCACTCTTGATTAAATCACATCTCCAGGGAGACGATCTGATTACAACTTCAAACATACAGTATTGAATAGGGATTATTCTGCCTTTATGAAATGGGATTTAGATTAAAACATGGCTTTTCTAGGGGACATACATCCTTTCAAACCAGCACACCAACTTAATTCCATTGAATAATTTCAATCTTATTAAATTTGCAAAGACCTGATTTGTGTCCCCGTATATGATCTATCCTAGAAAATGTTCCATGAGCATGAGAGAAGAATATGTATATCCTAGTATTTTAGGGTGTAACGATATATATATATTTATATATATATATCAATTAGGTCCAATTCATTTATCGCATTGTTTAAATTCTCCTTGATTTCTACTGATCCTCTGCCTAGTTGTTCTCACCTATAGAGGAGAGTGGTGTATTGAAATCTTCCACTATTATTGTTGAAATGTCAGTTGCTCCCTTGAATTTAGCCAGTATTTGCCTCGTGTACTTTGGAGCTCCTTGATTGGGAGCATAAAATTTATGATTGTTATTTCTTCTGGGTGAATTGTCCCTTTTATTAATATATAGTGTCCTTCCTCGTCTCTTATGACATCGGTACATCTTAAAGTCTAATTTTCTGATATTAATATAGCTACCCCTGCTCTCTTTAGGTTAGAGCTTACATAGAATATCTTTTTTCATCCTTTCACTCTCAATTCATTTATATCCTTATGTCTAAGATGAGTCTCTTGTAAGCAGCATATAGATGGATCATATTTTTTAATCCATTCTGCTGATCTTTGTCTTTTGATTGGTGAGTTTAGTCCATTAACATACAGTTATTACTGTAGAGGCCATTCTTGAATCATCGTCTTAACCTTTAGTGTTTATTTATCAGACCTATATATTCTTTTCCTTCTTTCACATATAATCATTTAAGTTACCCTTACTGTAAGTCTTCAGTTCTATACTCTGCTCCAGACCTCCCTCTTTTGTCTTTTTTTTTTTTTTCAGTCGACAGAACTCCCTTTCGTGTTTCTTATAGGGTAGGTCTCTTTTGGCAAATTCTCTTAGCCTTTGTTTGTCAGTGAAGATTTTAATCTCTCTCTCAATTTTAAAGAATAGCTTGGCAGGATAAAGAATACTTGACTGGAAATCATTCTCATTCAGAATCTTAAATATATCACTGCCTTCTCCCCTCCATGGTGGCTGTTGAGTAGTCTGAGCTCAGTCTTACGTGGTTTCCCTTATATATAGTTAATTGCTTTTCTCTTGATGCTTTCATGATTTTTGGCTCCTCTTCAATATTTGACATTCTGATCAGTATGTGTCTTGGAGTATACCTATTTGGACTTATACTATTTGGGGTTCATTGGACTTCTTTGATTTTCATCTTTATGTCTTTTATAAGAGTTGGGAAATTTTCTCCTATTATTCCTTCAACTAGCCTTCCTATCCCTTTACTCTTCTCTTTCTGGGACACTGATAATCCTTATATTTGTGAACTTTACGTAATCTATCATTTCCCTGAGATCTAGTTTGGCTTTTTCCATCTTTCTTGCCATTTGTCCTTTTATGCGTTCAAGTTCAATTGTCCTCTCTTCTAATTCACTTATTCTTTCTTCTGCCTCTTCAAATCTTCTATTGTGGTCTCTAGTATACTTTTAACTTTGTCTGCAGTATCTTTCATCTCTGTGAGATCTGCTATTTTTCTAATTATTCTTTGAAATTCTTCTTTTATGCACTTCCAGTGTCTTCTTAATATTTTTTTTTATGGGCAGGCTCCAGGAATTGAACCCGGGTCTCTGACATGGCAGGCCAAAATTCTGCCACTGAGCCACCATTACACCACTCTTCATATCTTTTATGTCACTGTGAACATATTTGATTAGTTGTTCCTCTGTTTCCCCTCCAGTGATTTAATTAGCTCATTTGACTGGGCCATATCTGCACAAGTCTTAACATGCTTTATGATTTTTTGTTGCACACAGGGCATCTAAATGTCCTAATAAGGTTATTTTGTGGCATCTAAATGTCCTAATAAGGTTATTTTGTGAGTTGACTTCCTTCACAATCTAAGCTTTGTATTTATTTAGATTTGCATTGAAAGTCCACTTTTGGACTTGATTTGTCAGTCTTTGCCCCCAAATCAAGTCCCAGGTCTCCTGAGGGGATTGCAATTCTACTTAAAATTCTTATAAGAGCTAGACAGATAGACAGTTTGCCAGACTGTACTTTCCACTTCTTCCCAGCAGATGGTGGCCTTGAGCCACCTTTTCCCCTCGAGCCCACCTGTCCCCAACTACAGGTGCCAGCTAAATAATTAGAAACCTGATGTAATTCCAGTCAGAACCCACTGCTTGCATACCCAATGGGTCTGGTGGTCTGCAAACTCTCACATGGGATGATCTTGGGCTGTGGGAGAGGTTATTTCAGCTTCCCCAGCACACAGCCAAATCTGGAAATATCTGGCAGGTGCTTGGAGCACACAGTTTTGTCGGCTTTCTCTGCCTTACCTCTCCATCCGTGTATGCCTGAGGTTTCCGGACCTCTGTGGGGGTATAGGAGTAGTAACAAGAAATAATGTACCAATGCTGCCAATGGATATTAACGTCAAAATGAATTAGTTACTTTTCAAGAAAAACAAATTATACATGACTCAAAACAGGTAACTGAATTAGGTTAATAATTGCAGAAGGATCTGAAAAACAGATGCCAAAGACCTATAATCCAAAATGAAAAGCATCCAGCCCATTCAAACTTTTTTAGACAGTCTCCAGCATAGCTTTTAATTTAATACTTTTTTACTGATTATGAAAATAATACCTCAGTGCAAGAATTCACAAATGTCTAAAGAAAATAAAGATCATCAGTAATTCCACTACCAGAACTCACTATTGTTTAAGAATTATGGAATCCTACCATATATATTTTTTCACATCATTAATTATTATATTTTACTGGTATAGCATGTAATGATCCAAAGTGTATAATCAATGACTCACGATATCATCGTATGGTTGTGCATTTATCACCCCAATTGACTTTTCTTTTTTATGAAAAATAACATATATACAAAAAAGTAAAAATTTCAAAGTGCATTGCAACAATTAGTTGTAGAACAGATTTTAGAGGTTGGTATAGGTTACAATTCCACAATTTTAGGTTTTTACTTTTAGCCGCTCTAAGATACTGGAGACTAAAAGAAATATCAATATAATGATTCAGAAATCATACTCAGTTGTTAAACTCTACCTTCTCTATATAACTCCACCATCACCTTTGATCTTTCTCTGCTCATTAGGGATATTTGGGTTATGCGCATTCTAAATTTTTTATGTTGGAAGGGACTGTTGATAATATGGTATGGGGGATGGAACTGGTTGATATTCTGGAGAGGCTGGCCCCTCTGCATTTCAGAACTTATCTGGTCCAGGGACCCCTCTGGAGGTTGTAGTTTTCTGCAGAGTTTCCCCAAGTGCATGGAACCATTGTAGAATCTTATATAATGCCCTACATGTTCTTCAGGATCAGCAAGAATGGTTGTGGTTGTGATTTGGCAAGCTAAAATAGGTAGCAATGTCTAATTGAAGCTTGCATAAGAGCAGCCTCCAGAGTAGCCTCTCAACTCTATTTGAACTCTCTGCTACTGCTACTTTATTAGTTACACTTCTTTTCCCCCTTTTGGTCAGGATGGTATTGTTGATCCCACAGTGCCAGGGCAAAACAAGTTGTTTTTGAGATTCCTTTTGAATAGGAAAGGCTTGAAGAAGACCATGGAGACAGGTGGGAGGTGGGAATGGGGACAGAGAAGAAAAGGTTGATAAGGTTAGATGTCTTGCACTGAAGAACAAAAATGGAGGTGTTAGCCAAATAAAGAAAAGGAAGATATCAACCTCATGAACTAGGGCAAAGAAAGAGGTATAGGGAAAAAATGAAGACTGTGAGGTAGAAGATAAATTTGAAGACTTTCATTGCACCAGTCTCAAACTACTTAGTAAAATAGGAAGTAACTGACATCCCCTAAAAATCAGGAGGTGAGAAGAAAAGATGGCTGAAGGTTGAGGGTTTGATGAGGCCAATTACCTACTTCATTAGCTGTAAAATCCTGAGCAAATTATCCTACTTTTTAAGTTTCCTCTTCCATATCATGAGGATAACACTCACCTCACAGAGTTGCTGTGAAGATTAAAGGAGCTAATGTATAATGAAGTGTCCACAGAAGGTCATCAGTAAATGTTCTCAAAAAGGACTAGAGCTGCTGAAAATTACTCCTCATAAAAAGCTTGGTAAAAACAGTGAATACTCTGTAGTCAGGATAGAAGATCTGGTAAAGAAATTGGAATATTCAGTAGCTAGCTGTGGTCTGATAACTAAATTTTGTGAGCCTTGGCTAAAGAAAAAAGACATTTCATAACTTATTTTCTTTGTCTGGCTTTATTTTTCTTAAAGTAAAAGCAAGTTTACTTAGCTGTTAATATTTGTGGAGTCCTAGAATGTCTTTGAACTCAAATGGTATTCTTATTACAACTGTCAGAAACAAAGATTTTGCATTATTTTTAGATGAATTCTCATTAGTGATGAGCCACTAAATATGCTAGTGAATACAATATAGAAGAGAATATTGAGAGTATTTTTAGCTACCATCTACATACTGCAGAAAGACAGCATTAATAGCAGTAGGGAAATAATGGTTTTTAGTTTAATAAGCCATAATGTTCCTGGAAAAGAAAACTTCTTTCTTTCCAAAATTGGGGCATGTAATTATATAAAGTGATTACTGTGACAACAGCTTAGATATGAAGAGGGGTGGGGAAGAGAGACAGAAAGGGTGGGGGGGAAGAATTGGGTTATTAAACAACAAAAAAGGTAATTCAAAGAAGAAAAAAGTTTTTTTATTGAAGAATAGACTGTGGGAACTGGGAACTAGAAAAGAAACGAAACATTGAAAGAATTATATTTAGGACTTAAACCAATTGATATTTGATTGTGGTGAAGATAAACTTTGTCAATGTAGATAAAAGAAGTTAAGAATCACAGGAGTAGTTTTCATAAGTTAGGGTGAAGAAATACATACATATATATAAATATATATATATATATTTCCAAATTATGTAATAAACCCTGCAAGTAAAGTTCAGTAGAAAATAAAATACTATGTGAAATAAGATACAAAGATTATTTGTTTTATACATTATGTATTGTTATATATAATATATAATGTCTTTATACATAACTTACCCAAAAGAGAGCTTGCATAAAAACTACACATAGCTCTTAAATATATGAAAACTTGTTCAACTTCTCTAAAAATGAGAAAAGTGTTCAAATAAACTATAAGATAAAATTTTCACCTACTGTTTCTGCAAAGATCTAAGTTCAGTAAAACAAACAATATGGAGTCTGTGTCAGAAGAACTGTTGTTCGGAAAGTAATTTGGGGCAATCTCCTTGAAAGGGTATCAAAACTCAAAATGTATAACCCTTGGACCACCATGTATACTTCTCAGAAAGTATCCTTTAAATATGCTTGCACTTGTGCATGAAATATATACAAATCAACTTCCCAGAAGATGGCTGAATAGACTAGCTCAGGCTTAGCCCTGCTCCATGGAGAAGTTAGAGAAAGGAGAGAAAAGCGACTGAGGCAGCGATTCGGGAGTGAAGCTAACCTGGGAGAGCCTTTTGCACCACATGTGGCAGCCCTGGTTGCAGATGCTGAGGAACTGAGAGGCAGAAAGCTGGAGGCTGGCATGGAGGCACGGAGCCGCAGAGCCCATGGGAGTACATGGATGGGAGCCCGGGACTAGTAAGTAAGCCAGGCCCCATTTGTTGGGCATGCTACCCCCACCAGCATAGCCCCATGAAGTGAACGCTGTCATCCGCTCCCATTCCCTGCGCTCCAGGCCACCCACACCCACACCCACACCCACACACATCCTGCTCCATCAGCAGAAGCAGGAGGAAGAGAACCTGTCTCTTCTGGATCCTCCTTAAAAGGATTCCAGTGATTAGATTAAGCTCACTCATTGCAGAAGACATACCCCTTGGTTGATTACAAATGGAATCAGCTGTGGATGCACCCAACATGATAATGATTTAATTCTATGAAATGTCCTCATAGCAACAGATAGACCAGAACTTACCCAACCAGACAAATGGGTACTACCACCTGGCCAAGTTGACACATGAACCTGACCGTGACAGTCCACCCCTTGTCAACTTGGCAGCTATACACATCTCATTACCATACTTAATTTCTAAACAGAAAAAATGAAAGACACATTTTTTCCTCACCTAACAAAATTCAACTGTCCTGCAAACAACCGGAAACACATGAAATCTTCCCAGAATAAGCTGCAAATCCTTAGGTAATAGTCATACATTTTTTTTTTTTTAACATGGGCAGGCATTGGGAATCGAACCCGGGTTCTCTGGCATGGCAGGCAAGCACTCCTGCCTGCTGAGCCACCGTGGCCCGCCCAATAGTCATTCTTAAACTTGATATCTTACAACTTAAATATTATAACACAAACAAAACAGCATTACAGTCCTCATTTCCATAACTGATCATGTAGTCATAGTTCATATTGATCATTACCTCTTTCCACTACCCATTCCATGTTCCCTTTACCCTCAGCAAGCACTTCAGCTGGCCATGGTTCTTTGCCTGGTGGGCTGACCCAAATCATCATTCCTGAAGTTTCTGAGCCATTGGTAGTATTGTCTGGATTGGGCTGTTGCAGTTTTCCATTGATTTTAATCACAGAGCATGGTAGTACTAAAAGATGCCCTAGGGGAATCTCCTATATTTCAGAAAAACTCTTCTTTACCTCCATTGTGTAGTTGCAGTCCTATTTCCCCCTGATAGTCAGGGTCAATCACCCCAACCCTTTCTTGGCTTGTTGATCTAGGGGCATAAGTAGCCCAATGTGATCAGGTAGCAGTCTGAGATTCCAGTTCAATGGGGTCATTGTTGTTTCTCTTGGTGAAAGCACTCCCCCTTTTGGAGCTAAAACCTGTAGACCAGCAGAGCTCAAGGTTGCAGGGACAGGAAGCAAAAATTTTCTAGTGGGTCATTAGGGTAATACTGAGTGGTGCCACTCCCATTTCCACCCTTTTGTTCCTGGACCCATGGATCCTGGCTATGGAAGAAACAGCACCAAACAGTGGATCTTGATTCTGAGTATACACAGCTTCCTGGAGAACATAACCCCAGCCCTTCAAGGTATTTTCACCTAGTTGGCACCGTAATTGAGTTTTCAAAAGGCCATTCCACTGTTCTATCAATCCAGCTGCCTCTGGGTGATGGGGAACATGGTAAGACCAGAGAATTCCATGAGCATGTGCCCATTCCCGCACTTCATTTGCTGTGAAGTGTGTTCCTTGATCAGAAGCAATGCTATGAGGAATACCATGACAATGGATAAGGCATTCTGTAAGCCCACGGATGGTAGTTTTGGCAGAAGCATTGCGTGCAGGGAAAGCAAACCCTTATCCAGAGTATGTATCTATTCCAGTTAGAGCAAATCGCTGCCCCTTCCATGAAGGGAGTGATCCAAGGTAATCAACCTGCCACCATGTAGCCGGTTGGTCACCTCAGGGAATGGTGCCATATTGGGGGCTGAATGTGTGTCTCTGCTGCTGGCAGATTGGGCACTCAGCAGTGGCTGTAGCCAGGTCAGCCTTGGTGAGTGGAAGTCCATGTTGCTGAGTCCATGCATAACCTCCATCCCTACCACCATGACCACTTTGTTCATGAGCCCATTGGGCAATGACAGGAGTTGCTGGGGAAAGAGGCTGACTGGTATCCACAGAACGGGTCATCTTATCCACTTGATTATTAAAACCTTCCTCTGCTGAAGTCACCCTCTGGTGTGCATTCACATGGGACACAAATATCTTCATGTTTTTA
>PVIY010019104.1:0-46398 GCA_004026745.1 Myrmecophaga tridactyla
CTCATCCATTTTTAGCAGAAAAACTACCATCATGTTTGATTCAAGAATGTAGAGGCATAAATGAGGGTGACATAAATTTGCACAAATTCTCATGATAATCCTCTCTCCAATTTGCACAAATTCTCATGATAATCCTCTCTCCAATTTGCACAAATTCTCACGATAATCCTCTCTCTGTTGGCAAATGCTATGGAAGCTTCTCTGCAGGCAGAACCAGGGACTTGAGGAAGGTCTGTATTTAGTTTTTGCTCCAAGTGATTACATTGTCATATTCTAATAAGCCACAATGAACATTTCTGTACTTCTTTAGAGTTTACAAAATGCTTTCATATTGCACTTAACCCTCACAATAATACTATGAGTTGGATATTATGAACCCATTTTAAAGAGAAGGAAACTAAAGTTCAAAGGGAGTTAATAATCTGCTTAAGACCTAACCCTTTTGGAGAAACAGCAGATGAAAGATGACTAGAGTTAGTTTACTTGTAGCGTGGCCACCACCAACATTCTCCTCCTTATACGCATGACCTTGTGTTGTATCCTCCCATACTGACTTGGGAGTTGGCCAGGTGATTGGCTTTGACTAAGAGAATGCAGTGGCTATGTTGTGCGATTTCTAAGGTTAGGACTCAGGAGGTCTTGTTCTCACCCACTTGGTAACTTAAGACCACTACATGAAGAAGCCCAGTTTAGTGGAGTTTGAGAGAGCTTGTGGAGCAGAGAGAGCATCTGAAGTAGTTCTCAATTCCTGTAAGTATAAACTGTTGCTCTCTTCACATGCAAAGATTCTGATGCAGTCCACTTTCCATCAAGTGGCTGGATAATCTTGAGGGATGGAGCCAGAATGAGCCATCAGCCCTGGTCTCTGCTCCTGGCAGGCTGGGCGCTGGGCTGGTAGGAGTTAGATGAGCCTTAGTGAGAGGGTGCCCATTCAATCTTCATTCCCGCCATCACAGCCCAATTGCTAATGGCCACACTCTCGCAGAACTAGAGCAGTGAAGGAGAGAAGCTGGCTGCTCTCTCCAGAAGAGCCATTCACTCAATGTGGTGGCTGAGCATGCCCCTGACAGGGGACATCTCTGGTGGGCATCTCTCTCTGACTCATATGGGAGTATGAGCTAACTCCCATACCTCACCTATATGGCCCTTTCCCAGACTTCCTCATCTTTCCTCATCCTATCTGTTCTTTCCAGGCCTCCTGACCACTAAACCATTCACCACATAACGTCATTTATCTCGATACTAGATGAATTGGCATATTGCATATCTGCCAAGTGAACGGATTCTTCTTGACCACTGTGTTGTATTTACAATGAAGCAGTAGTTTCACAGCAGTTCATTTTCAGCACAAAAAATAGAGTCAACCCCCTTTAGAGGCCATTTTTTCCCCTCCTCTGTTGATTGGTTCTGGGAAATCTAACCTTCTCCCCCCAGTATGAGGCCATAGAGGGTAATTTGAGTGAGAGGTGTTGATGCAACAAAAGCAGTTGTCATGGGAGCTTGGGCCACCTGTTCAAGAAAGTGTGCCCTCTGGACCTGCTTGGACCTGTTCCCAAATGTATGATTTTCATTGAGTGAAGGATTGTATAGCAACTGCCTGACTTATGACTCAGTAGACATAATACCCAGTTCTAATGATCCACTCTGGCTGCAAATTCACTAGTTATCCTTTGGGCAGGCCCTCACTCTCTATTATGCTAGTTACTTTTCAAATGGTGAGACAATCTTTGCCATAGGAGGCACAGCCTTGTTCCAGAACCCTAGGAATATGCAACGTGATTCTCTTGATGCGTTTGCCAGAGTCCACACAGTGTCTTGTCACCTAGCACAGACACCATTAGAACCATTGTATTTGTTAAGTTATACAGACCAAGCAGCTGGGTGGTTTGCAATGAAGCCTGCTCCTGCTTCAGAGCTCTCCCGCACTAGGCCCCACTCAAAACCCACAGCATTCTAAGTCACCTGATAAATGGGTTGGAGTACTATTCCTAAATGTGGCAAATGCTATCTCCAATAACCAGGGAGGTACACCAACTATTGTACTCTTTCTTAGTAGCAGGTGATGAAAGGTACGATAAGTTGCCCTTTATTTTAGAGGGGATGTCCTGGCATGTCTCAGGCATATGAACCCTTGAAAACTTCACTGATGCATGACATCCTCAACACAGTGATGTAAGACATCCCCTGGAGAGGCCTCCTCATAGAATCAGCTAATAAAAGGACAAATCCCACAGCTTAGAACTCTGGAGGATGACAGAGAATGGAGAAGGACTCCACAAGTGCTGGATCAAAGAAAAAGAAAAATAATCTCCAAGATCAGGGCAAGAATCAAATGAAGGAGAGCTGAGAAAATCTGAATAGTTAAACATGGGCTACTCTATAGGCCTGGAATAAGTTGGACCAAGCATCAAAAAAGAGTCTTAATGCAAAGCAAATAAACAATAAAACCCTAGACAAGTGGGAGAAACTGACCATCAGCGTTAACTCATCAAGATAATCAGATGCCCAGACATCAACAAAATATTATATTACAATATGTATAATATTTGTAAATAATTAATTAAGAAATTTATAATATTTGGTGCTAACACTCTGGAGAGGAGGGCCCACTTACAGAAAACTCCGGAGGAGACTCCCCTCTCCATATGCATGGGTGGGTCTACTTTCCTGGCCTGAGATTTCTTGGCTCCAAGCCTTAGCTTCCATGGCTCTGCCTCTGAACTCAATTTTCCCTCAATCCGTCCCCTTTTGTCCAGGTTGGCAGTGGTTTTGTTCATACAGATCTTACAAAAAAACTTTTCAGTTTTGCATGCAGCACACAGCAGTTCCAATCCTAGACAGTAGGCCTTTCCACAAACCATTTCTGGATAGCTCTATCTCCAATCTTGACTTGTCCTGAAATGGCTGACTGTTCCATGTTTGGTTAAATCCTCACATGGGGCACTAATCTTTGGGGTCTCATTTTCCGAAAGTTCAGAATTTTCAAAACTATCAAATTCTGGTTTCTTGCTATACCCAAGAGTTCAGTTCTCAACTTATTCATTCCTTCTTGAATTTTACTTTAAGCTGTAAAGAGAAACCAGGCTGTACTTTCCACATGTAATTTGGAAATCTCTTCAGTTAAGTATACCAGTTTGTCACTTTCAAACTCTCCCTTCCATCCATCACCAGGCCTCAATTTTATCAAATTCTCTGCCACTTTGAAACAAGGATTGCCTTCCTACCAATTTGTAATAACAGATTCATCATTTCTGTCTAAGGCCTCATTGAAAGAAAAGATGCTTTTCTATCAAGCATCTCACAGTTCTTCCAGAATTTCCCCCTTCTCTATTTATAAAGCTGTTCCAGCATTTATGGTATTTGCATCTTGCAGCACAATACTCTTCAGGTATCAAAACTGTTTTGGTTTGCTAAAGTTGCTGGGATGCAATGTACCAGAAATGGGTTGGCTTTTACAATGGGGATTTATGAGTTTAGAAATTTACAATTCTAAGTTCGTTCAAATGTACAAATTAAGGCATCAAGAGAAAGACACCTTCTCTGAAGAAAGGCTGCTGGCATCTGGTGTTCTTTGTCACACAGGAAGGCACATGGCTGGCATCTGCTGATACTTCTCTTCAGGGTTTCATTGCATTCAGGTTCTGGGTCTTTTGTTTTTTGTGGGCCCTTGTTCATTTCTCTAGGCATTTGTCTCTCTCCAAGCGCTCTTGGATTTTCTGTCTTTTATCCTCTTATAAAGGACTCCAGTAAAGGATTAAGACTCACTTTGAATGGACTGGGTCACATCTCAATTGAAAGAACCCAATTAAAAGATCCCACCCATGATAGGTCTGCCTCCTCAGGGATGGATTAAAAGAACATGGTCTTTTCTTGGGTACATAATAGCTCCAAACTAGCATAGGAACAGAAAGAATACTTAAAGAAAAATAATGACCAAAAATTTCCCAACTCTTATGAAAGACATAAATACACATGCCCAAGAAGCACAACACACACCAAACAGAAGAAATCTTAATAGACTTACTCCAAGACACATACTACTTAGAATGTCAAATGCCAAAGAAAAAGAGAATTCTGAAAGCAGCAATACAAAAGTGATTCCTTGCATACAAGGGATCATAAATAAGATTATGTGCATATTTCCCTTCAGAAACCATGGAGGCAATAAGGCAGTGGTATGATATACTTCAGGTACCAGGAGGGAAAAACTGCCAGTCAAAAATTATTTATCCAAAAACACTGTCCTTCAAAAATGAGGGTGAGTTTTAAATATTCAAAGATAAAAAGAAATTAAGAAAGTTCACAAACAAAAGACCTGCTCTACACCAATTACTGAAGGGAGTTCTGCAATTTGGGAGGAAAAGACAGGAGAGAGCAGCTTGGAGCAGTGTGAAGAAATGAAGGTCTTCAATAACGGTAACTGGCATGGTCAGGTGCACGTGTAACTTGGCCATGGTGGTGCCCAGTTCTTTTGTCAGGCAGGTGCTGGCCTGTCTGTTGCTATGAGGACATTTCATGGACTTAAATCATGACCATGTTGGCTGCAACCACAGCTGACTGCATTCGTAATCAGCTAAGGGGAGCGTCTTCTGCAATGAGTGGTGCTTAATCTGATCACTGGAAGGCTTTTAAGGAGGATTCAGAAGAGATAATCACTCTTCTTGCTTCAGCCAGCAAGCCTCTCCTGTAAGGTTCATCCAGACTCTTCATCAGAGCTGCCAGCTTGCGGCCTGCCCTATGGATTTTGGACCCTTACATTCCCATGGTTGCCTAGCCAGCCTCTCCTGAGAGTTCACTGAGGACCTTCACTGGAGTTACCAGTTTGTGGCCTGCCCCAAACTTTGGACTCTACATTCCCATGGTTACATGAGGCACTTTTATAAATTTTATATCTATGGCTATCTCCTGCTGATTCTGTTTCTCTAGAGAACCCTAGCTAATACAGTAACCAAAAGGGTAAATGCAAAATCCAGAAGTACTGTATTCTCAATATACAACTCTACTCTTTAAATCCTAGAAGAGTCAGAATACAATTGAACATGCAAATGCATATTTCCTGACAGTGGACATGTAAAATATGAAGAGGTAAAGTGGGACAAAAACAATATAAAGAAGAGAAACAGGGGCATATGGGAGCAGAGAACATGGATGCTATTGAAGCTAA
This sequence comes from Myrmecophaga tridactyla, assembly GCA_004026745.1. NCBI lineage: Eukaryota > Metazoa > Chordata > Mammalia > Pilosa > Myrmecophagidae > Myrmecophaga > Myrmecophaga tridactyla. The sequence goes on from PVIY010019104.1 coordinate 5,165, forward strand.
GCTGGTATCTTTTTAAGTTAGTAGGCTGTAGATGTAGGTTGTGTAATACAAACCCAAGGCTAACTACAAAGAAAGTATTTTAAAAATACACAGAAAAAGAAATGAGGTAAGGACGAGTCAGATACATCATAAAAGATCAACTATACATAAAAAAGAGATTGCGGTAGAGGAAAAGAGACAAAAAAGATATGACATATTAAAACCAAAGGACAAAATGGTAAAAGCAGGTGCTGTTTTTAAAGTAATAACATTGAATATTAAAGGATTAAACTATCCAATCAAAAGACACAGATTTGCAGAATGGATAAAAAGACATAATCCAACTATACGTTGTTTACAGGAGACTTACCTTAGACTCAATGATACAAATAGGTTGAAAGGATGGAAAAAGATACTCCATGCAAATAGTAACCAAAAAAGAGGTGGGGTAGCTAAACTAATATTGGACAAAATAGACTTGAAGTCAAAAGCTGCATAAGAGACAAAGAAAGACAATGCCCATCAACTGATGGATGGAGAAAAAAAAGTGGTATACACAGACAATAGAATATTATTCAGCTCTAAAAAGGAATGAAGTCCTGATACATGCAGCAACATGGATAAGCTTTGAAGACATGCTAAGTGACATAAGCCAGGCTAAAAAAGACAAACATTGCATGATCTCAGTGATATAAAATAATTAGAATACACAAATACATAGTTAGAAGCTAGTTACCAGGGGCTGGGTTGGAGGTAGGGAATTGGGAGTTAATGTTTAATTTGTAAAGTATTTCCACTAAGGTTGATTGTAAAGTTTTGGAAGTGGATGGTAGTAATGGTAGCACATTATTGTGAGTGTAATTAACAGCATTGAATTATATATGTGAATGTGGCTAAAGAGGTAAATTTAGGTCATATGTATGTTACTAGAATAAAAATTAAAAGATAAAACATAGGACTGTATAAGACAGTATACCTATTGCAAACCATGGACTATAGTTAATAGTACAAGTATAAAAATGTTCTTTCATGAATTATTATAACACTAATACCAGGTGCTAAAAAATAAGCAAAAAAAGTTCACTGATGTGGCAGGTCTCTATGTCTTGATGGAGTTTATATCCCACTGTAAGGAGCCTGCAATCCATCTTACGATATTATCTAAAGCACCTTCCAGTTTCTGAAATCTACTCCAATTAAATTGCTGCCATCAGAATAACAGAGTAGCATTATCTTCTAAAGAATACCAAGATGACACAGGGGCTTGTGGATTATATTATGATAGCTCAGGAGAGTTAAATAGGCCTAGAGCATGGCAGTGAATGTTGCTTTCCCACATAAAAGTAAACTGCTTTTGATCTTCTTTATCGATTGGGATTAAAAAGAACCCTCTTGCCAGATTAGTAGCCATATACCATGGGACAGAAGTTGTGTTGATTTGTAATGATACCTCTTCCAGCACAGCAGCTGAGGCTGGTGCTACCATTTATTATATTTACAACAGTCAATTGTCATCCACCAAATTTAATTCCCCCTCGTCCCACTCCAATTTCATAAAGATGAGCTGAAAGGGGATATGATGGGGAATGCCATTTTTACAACTACATTAGTCTCTGAAACTTCTCCAAAGATGGTGAGGAATTGCTTCTGATCTATGTTTGCCAGGGGGGCGGGGATAGTTTTAGGGGTTTCCACTTGGCAGATCCCACATGATAGCTCTTATTCCGTAAATCATGGAACTAATATGTGTTTTCTGTCATCTGCTAAATATATCCATCCCAGTTATGCATTAAGAGACTGGAGAAATATTCCCAGGGTCGGCTTATGCACTGGTTGAACCCACTATGAAATAGGCCCAGTGATTCAGGGTACCCTGGTTGCCTCTCCATTTTTGCTGTATGTTAAGGTAGTCATGCCTCTATTAGTTGAGTGTTGCCACCTGTCTTCTGCATTTCCACAATTTTATCATCTCCACTGATACTGGGATATCTGGTTTCCTTATCAGAATTTCAGTCAGTCACCTCTGAACTTCTCAAAGATCATGTGTTCCTTACCAGCACATTTGTTATTGCCTTGGTGAAAAGAATGTCCTTTAGAGACATTGCCAGGTGTCAGCTTATCTGATATCACATAATAAATCTATTCTCATATTCACATTCTCCCTGAGCCTTCCAACCCATTCCTGGATACACTGCCAAGCTAGTTCCATCTCACTTACAGTGGGCCATTGTGGTGCCCGAACTACAAGAAGCCACCTCAGCAACATACTGGCACAACTACAAATGTCTTTGCCAGAACATTAAAACTTGAGTCACAGGAAAGTGCTCCCATGTCAACAATTTCTCCTCTCCAGCCTTATATTTCGCCTTCTCTGGTCCAACAACCTCAAAATCTACTCCAACATGAGCTCTCCTGATTCCCATTAGTGCATATTTACCAAATTGGCAGTTCTTTGGGTGTATACAATATTGACTCTTCCACAGCTTGGGCTGTACTGGAGGCCTGATTCTATTGGTGTGGAGGATGAAACGGAGGTAGAGACAGACATTAAAGAGGACAAACATCACTTTGTGAGGCTCCTGACTCTGATGGTCTTTGTAGGTCTGAAGGCAATGGAGTCTGCTCTCCTTTAGGACAGGGGAGGGCACTGCTTCTGTTGTCAGAGGAATCTGGAGGTCCAAGATTCTCAAGTTTTCCCATTCATATATCCCTATCCCTTGTCTCAAAGGCTACTCTTCCCTATCTGGGTAGTGACACTGACATCAGAGACCTTCTGAAATTGTGCATTTTGTCTCATTGATAAGTGTGTGCATTCAGTTAGAACCCAGGACTGATTTTCAGCAGTCTTCCTGTGCCTGTTGGAAGGAAAGCGATCTCTGTGCTGCTTTGGAAGCATTCTGATTTTCACAGCATTCCTTGAGTAGGCAAACCTGAGCCTGCCACTTTTGTTTCCTTTTATAAGACTTCTAAAAGACATTAACTCAAAACAGCTGGTATTATATTCCTTACAATTACCATTCCTTATACTATAACCACATATTGCTATGTTACTACTAGCACATAAGCCAATGCTTCATCTTCCCCCTTCATCATTCCACTTTACTGCTGGTGAAAATCTCAGTAATCGTAATGCTACCACATGCCAGGGGTTAACACCACCACACTTCCCAACACCAGTTAGGTCCTTATCACTATCTGATTGTCCAATTCCAGTACCTATCTAGAGTCTGTATGTAGGGCTACTTGTGATACCAAGTGACTTGGTATCAGTTCCCCAAAGTAAAAAGAATAGGAGACAGTGAAGGGTTAATCAGGGAAGAGAGACAATCCAATTCAAGGGTGCTTTATTGAGGTGATCATTGCTGAGGCGAATGAGGGCATTACTTTGCCGAAGACTGAGAAGTCATGTACAATGGGCCTCAATTGTTCATTTGAGAGGTAGAAGTGACAAATATTTTTCTACTGGTTTTAATCCCCTACTGGGTAAGAGTTTCCCTATAGTATTTTAATCTCTTGCATATCCAGTCATGTATATAAATCAAAATGGTTAAGGAGGTTCTTGCCCAACCAGGTAACACAAGTGATGGCAGCACAAAAAAAAAGATACATAGGGTGCAGCTGAGGTATGGTACTGATAGCTTTACTTCATGCAATTAGCTGCCACAGCAATGGTTAGAGTAAAATGTTAGACTAAAACATTATGAAACAGAGTAGTGTCAAGAGGTGTCTGATACAGCCTTAGCTCATTAATTCCCTCTTCACTAATACATGCATTTAATTCTATAAACTTTCATCTAACTACTGCTTTAGCAAATTTTGATATGTGATAGCTCTACTGCCCCTTTGCTCAAAATATTTTCTCTTTTCTATTAGGATTTCTTTTTGACCCATGGGTTATTTTATATATTCCAAGTATAGGGGGTTTTCTCATTATCTTTTTGTTACTGTGACCAAAGAACATACTCTGTAGGTGTGAGGGTTTGAAGTTGTATGTACCCAGGAAAAACATGTTGTTGGATCTATTCCATTCCTGAGGGCTCAAACCCATTGTAAGTAGGATCTTTGGATGAGGCCACTTCAGTGAAGGTGTGACCCACCTCATTCAGGACGGGTCTTTATCCTATTCCTGAAGTCCTTTATAAATGGGATGAACACAGAGAGAGAAGAAAGCGACAGGAAGCAAGAAACTGAAATGGAACTCAGGATAGAGGGATGAGACCAGGAGACACCACTATGCACATTTTTTTTTGCCAATGGGCAGAGGAGTCAAGGATCACTGGCAGCCAGCCTTTTGGAAGAAAGCATTGCCTTGATTTGGACACTTTCACAGCCTCAAAACTTTCAGCTAATAAATCCCCACTGTTTAAGTGCATCTATTTCATGGTGTTTGCTTGGAGCAGCTTAGGAAACTAAAACTATATTATATCAAACCTTTGGAATTTGTTGAGAATTTATGGCCCACTATATACTTTTTACAAATATTCCATGTGTGCTGGAAAAGAAAGTGTATTCTGCAATTGTTGGTTTCTATGTAGCTCTGATGGATTGTTTATCACTTTATTCAACCCTAGATATTTCCTTTCTGCCTACTTGTTCCATCAAATTCTGTTCAAAGTATGTTAAAAAACTTACAATGATTGTGGATTTCTATATTTCTCCTTGTAGTTATGCCAATTTTTGCTTCATACATCTGAAGTCATATTAGTACATAAAAATCTAGAATTAATATATTCTGAGAAAATCTAGAATTAGTATATTCTGGTGACTCTTTATCAATATAAAATGACTTCTTTATTCTTAGTAATACTTCTTGCCTCTGATTCTATTTTATGTGATTATACCACTATGATATAGCTTAATTCCATCCTTTTAATTTCAACCCATTGGTATACCTATATTTTATGTATATATATAATTAGTTTGATGGTTATCATTGGAATTTCCTTTGTATAGGTTTATATGGCAAACTTTACTTTCATGGACTGAAAATGTTTTTAGTTCACCTTCATTTTGGAAGATATTTTGTTAGTGTTGAATTCTAGTTTGGCATTTAATTTCAATGTGCTATAGCACATTGCCTTTTGGCTTCTATTATTACTGTTGAGAAGTTAATTTCTTACTTTTTTAAAGGTAAACACTTTCTCTCTTTTCTGCCTTTAAAGAATTTTTTATTGTCTTTATTTTTCTACAGTTCCACTATGAAGTGTCTACTTGTGGATTTTTTAAAATTTTTCTTTGACATTTATATACTCTCTTGAATCTATGAAATGATGACTTTTGTCAGCTTTGAGAAATTCTCAGGCATTATCTCATACAAAATTAACTCCACCTGCTTTCTCTTCTCTCCTTCTGTGACTCCAATTAACATAAAATAGACCTTCTTGCTGTATTCTTTAAGACTCTTTCTCTTCTGTTTATTCCCCATCCTCTATCATTACGTCTTTTCAGTCTTCATTTTGTATAATGCATTCCTTCCTATCTTCTTATTCACTAACTCTATCTTTAGCTATGTCTAATCTGCTGCTAAACCCTTCCAATGAATTCTAAATTCTAAATAGAATTTCTATTTGGTTCTTTTACAGAACTGACATTTCACTTCTTATGATTGCCAGGTTACTGCTGAAATTTTCAAGCTTGATTTTTATCTCCTAGAACATAATTAATCCATTAGTTTTTCAGTGTTTGATAATACCAGTATATGAAGACTCTGTGGATCTCTTTTGTTGTTTTCTGTTGTTTTTCACATGCATCTTGTTTTCTTAGGGGCTTGATTAGTTTTGACTGTGTGCTGTATATTACAATAGAAAATTATTTGTAGAAAAAATTTCAGGCATAGGATTTTTGTTAGTTTCTGCTAGACACCTGGGGGTGCTTACAAATTTCAAGATTGTCTGTGTTCTGGGCCACCCATCTAACATAAAGCATGGCTAAGTAAACTGATGCCTGATTTATTTCTGGTTCCTTCTTATTCCAAGGGTATTATTCTTTTGGGTCCAAGACCAAAGTGAGGAGTTTTCAAAGAGGGCACCCACCCTGGCAAGCCCTGAACTTGTGCAGCTCCATCATGCCTTTAAAATGCAGCTCCCTTTTCAGTTTGGCAAACATTCCCAAGACAAAAGTGATTGTGAGTGCTGGGCTTGTATTTTTTCCTGTCTCAGTTGGTTATTCCTTACTATCTTATTAGTTCACTAATTTGTTTGTTTGTTTTGGAATCACTTCAAACTTAGAGGACAGTTACAAAAATAATGCAAACCCCATACAGAGAACTACAATATACCCCACCCTCCTCCAGACATGCACACCCACCTATTTTAATATTTTGCCACCTTTGATATCATTCTATTATCCATCCACCTATCTCTCTCTCTCTCTCTATCATTTTCTGAACATTTGAGAGCAGGTTGCACACATCATACTTCTTGAACACATACTACTCGTGCAAGCAAGGATATTCACTTACGTAATCACCTCTAGTGTAGTTATCAAGTTCAAGATATTTAATGTTGATATATAGCTTACATTCTAACTTTCTTAGGTCCCAGTAATGTTCTTTTGTGACTTTTCTCTTCCATCCTTAGATCGCATCTAGTATCATATACTGCATTTGTCAGTATCTCTTTAGTTTTTCTTCTTTCTTTCTTTCTCCCCCCCCATACCGTTCAGAGGGTTAACCACACTCACAGTATTGCAGCAGCACCCTCAGCACCGTCCAACACTATCACTTGCACTTCACCCCAGACAGAAACCTCACATTCTGCATTAACTCCCACTGCTCCTGCTACTACACCTGGTAACCTGTACACTACTTCCTGTCTCTATGAGTTCGCATCATCTCTGATACTTTCTTTGTGGTTTTATTTTTGCTTTAAAAACCATTTTTATATTTGGTCCAAATTATCGAGTCTTCCATTACCAGACGGAGATGAGCATGATTATGATATCCTTCCAGACTCCATCATCTTTAAAACAATTTGACAGGACAAAAAACTGATCTTTGTATACTAATAAATATATCATATCTATACATCAATGTATGCATGTTCAATATTGAGAATGATGGAAGTAAAATATCATTGGCCTTGAGGAAAGAAGATACAGGATTTCAGACTCATCTTTGTTATTGTCATCTTCATCATTATAATAAAACAGCAAAAGCTCTAACACTTGAATAAAGTATTAGAGTTAAAAGATACTTTCCTACTAAAGTGGAAATGTTAGGGAGGATCTTTAACCAACACTCCATAATTTTTATCAATTTTATCTACCCTCTTTGTTATGGATAGTCCACCCTTCTTGATCCTATATAATTGCTGATTCCAGCTCCCTTTCAAAGGGCTACCCCAAGTCACCTTACTTAGTGTCTTAGTTAGGGTTCTCTAGAGAAACAACTAACAGGAGAGATCTGTAAATATGGGATTTATACTGGTGTCTCATGCAGCTATGGTAATGGAAGAGTCCAAAATTTGTACGGCAGGCCGTGAAGCTGGTGGCTCCAAAAAGAGTCTGAACCAACTCCACAGGAGAGGCTTGTTGGCTGAAAAACAGTGAAAGAGTTTCTCTTATTTCTTAAAAGCTTTCATCTAATTGGATTAGGTCCTTGTGCAAGACATGCCTTAGTTGACTGCAGACATAATTAGCCACAGATGCAATCAACTGACCGATGATCTAATACACCAGCCTTCTGGTTTACCAACCAACCAAGAAATATGCTTGCAGCAAAGGTTAGGCCAGTGTTTGTCTGACCAGACAACTGGGCCTCATCACTTGGCCAAGTTGACACCAGAACCTAAACATCACACATAGAAACAGAAGTTCCTCTGTGCACATACCATCTGACTTACTATGCTCAACGGGGTTGTGTGGTATTATAATTCTCATCTTACAGACAAGGAAACTGAGGCTTAAAGAAGCAAGCTGCTATAATCACAGCTTCTGGCTCCAAATCCGATGTTCTTCCCATTCCGTCATTTTACTTGCTCACTTGGGGCAAATCAGTTTGCCATTACCTCCCACCCTCAATTTCCTTACAGTAAATATATAAGTTGAGATAATACAACATCTAAGCTTCCCATTCCTGCTCTGACATCTTCTAGAAAGGAGTTGGGCCTTTTTGACTGAAGGATTTTGTAGGGTTTCTTAAAGAAATCATGAGGTTTAAAAGTGGGTTGGCACCTCTTTTCGTGGGTGGATTTCTAAGGTTTCTCTCTGCTTAAGCTGAGAACCACCTTTATATCATTTGGAGGGAATAATGATGGTTTAACTATTTGCATGTGTTCTCCCATGCCCATTAGTGGAATCTTCCAGAGTGCTATCTACACATCCAGATAATTACAGTAGGATATGGACAGGCTTGTGACTAAGAACATATTAAACGTCATGGCTTAGAAGGACAAGCTCTCAAGATAAGAGAAAAAACAAATGGAGCTCTGGAAGTGAAATACTTTCCCATCCTTAAACAGAATTCTCATATTCTCACTTGAGGCTGTAATGGAAAGAATATCTCAAATGAAGAATTCTGGATTTAGTTAAAAGCTCTCTGTTACTGAATACCTATGTGACTTTGGATGTCACAAAACCTACCTGAGCTTTATTTTTTTTTCCTTTGGAAAATGAGGATGAAATGAGATACTGCAAATTCTTAGCAAACTCTTAAATTGCTTTTCAAATGTAAATTATCTTTTAATGACATCATTCTGGTCACTGAACATTTCAGGGGGAAAGGCAGGGGACTGTAGGGAAGGGGTATGCAGGATTGCTTACCTTTTCCGTAGGGAAAAGAATAAGAGAGGCTAAAGGAGAGGAAATTGATACTCCAAGGCACTCCCCTTTGCTTCCTATAATAAATTTACTTCTGATAACGAGGTTTCTTATTGCATGGTCATTGGAACACAGTAATACAATGGAAAAAGAGGGTTTTAAATTAGACGGACCTGGTTCAATTCTAGCTGTGCCATATATGTGGGTGCCATATACTGTGGGTGGGAAAACTATTAAATGGAGATAGCCTTTTAGGATAATTGATAAAGTTTCCTGGGATATCTCAGGAGAAGATGCCTATCAGTGCTTTAGATATGGTTGATGCTCAGTAAATTCAAGTGTCATTCTTTTGTATCAGAAAATTATTACATGTATGAATTTAATTTAGTAAACCTTTTGAGAGTTCACTGAGACCCATCAATGGAATTACTTATGGAAAGAAAAACCAACAAGTAGAAACCCTCCACAGAAACTTTGAGCTATGTTAATTATCTAGGAGAAAGAATATGTCAATTAGGCAGTAAGGAAAAGGAAGCTTGAAAGCAATGCCTTATACAGTAAAATACTATAATATATATTAAGTAGCACAGCTTCCAATTCATTCCGATTCACATTTCTTGACTCACACCATTTTGTAGCACTCAAATATAAAACCCTCTTTCCCACAAAGATAGTTTGACATTTAAAAGAAAAAATACCGGAAACACAATAAGCAAAACAAAGTATCACAACCTTCTCCTTTCTGCTAGCATTCAAATTACCCCCATGTAAATGATCCCAAAAGAATAACCCAGAAAGCAGCATCCTCCAACTGAAATTTCAGCTTCAATGTTTCTTTAAGTCCCCAGCTGTGTTGTCATTCTTAGGCCTTTTAAAAATTAATTATTTAAACCATTTCCATTAGTCTTTTGTTTGGCTTTCATGCAACTATTTTTCTTTTGCTGTTTAACAAGTGAAAAACCATCAGCACTAGCTATAAATACATGGCAGCAGACATGGGAGAAGGGAAACAGGCGGGCAAATGGCTCTCCAGGGCTGACTCAGCGATGATCGCATTCCGAGAAGTGATGTCAGGTCCACTCTTAGCCCACAGGCAAATTCCAAATGAGCAGGCCACAAGAAGAGAATTCTCCTCCTGCCCATTTCTACTCCCTTTCCTGGTTCAAGGTATTGGAGCACTTCATTCATTTGGTCTACTGACCAAATAATTCATGTATCTGTCCATCTGTCCATCCAATAAGCATTACTGACTACCAACCATTTGCCTGACACCAGAGGCAGAGCATCAATTAAGAATCTGTCTGTGAACCATGAAAGGTGAACAATTGTAACATTCACATTACTTTGTGTTCAATTTGAGGTTTCTTCTGGCTCCAGATACTTCTTTATTTGGAAAGTATGACTACTATATGGACATGATTTAGTTCTCTTTAAAGAGCATTGATGGAAGAGGGGGGAAAATATATATCTATTTTATAAATCGTTTGAAGTTTGAAATCATATTAGAATACGTGAAAATAACTCTCATTATCCTCTTTTTCAGAAGTAATCTGTGCTGCTTGTAAGTGAAACTTGTCATCTATAGAGACTTTACATTTTTTCAAATTATTTTTATATCTCTCATATCATTTTTTATATCCCCAACCCAAAAGGTGAGGCTCAATACATTTATATAAATGGCATAAAATCAGTGAATCATGTTAAGAGAAAAGGTCTAAGAACCCAAGCCTACTGAAATCTGTGTTTCAAACTCCCAACTCCCAAGCCTAATACTTTAACAAAAGGATTATAAAAAATAGTCGCTATTCACAAACTGATTAGATAGTTCTCCAAAGTGGTATTTACAAAATTTATGGATGTCATATTATGGCCATCATGTTGACCTTGGGGTCCTTAGATTCTGGAAACAAGTAGGATCTTTCAGTTTTTCAGGTTTCATCTTCAATCCCCCATGCTGTCTCAGGGGGACATTTACCTATGCCTGCCTAATGCTGTGTCCTGGGACAAAATGATTGCCCCCTGGCAGTGTGACTGTAAGACCCTGTATCGTTGTTCTCACTCTCCAAACATGACCACTGTTGGGTCAACTATGCAGGTAACCTAGCAAATGGCGACTGTAGTTACCACTCCATGTCACCCCTTACCTACCAAGCTCGAGCTGTTCTTCAGAGCCCGCCTCAAGCCCCACCTCCTGTAGGGACCCTCCCTAAGTGCTCTGTCCACACTCATGTCTTCTTTCACTTGTCTTTGGTAACACTTGTTTCCCCTTATCAGACTAATACTTGGATCCTAACTTTCTTATATTGTTTTGGGTTGAACATGTTTTGAAACCAGATACACGGATTCAAATGCTAGCTCAGGGACCTGTTACATTTTATTTAACCACTCCATCTGGTTCCACATGAGAAACAGGGATGATACCTTGTCAGGTAATGTAAGCACAACAAATAATATCACGTACCTACTTTACCTCCATCTAACATATGGAAGTGCTCAACAAATATTTAATTTAAAATACGGGAAGGAACTATGCCTTATTCTTTTCTCATTCTTTATATAACCTGGTATGGATGGGCTACAAAGCAAGATATAGATGGATTTTCATTACATTATCCTATTTGATTATATGACTCACCTCTGTCATAGGGAAACCAAAGGGAATACGTGTCTTTTCAATTACAATTACAATTAGGCCATGAATCTCATCACAGCCTCAGTGATAGTATTGTTTTTAGAAGGCTCCTAGCAAGGAATCTTTAAAAGACAATACAATTAGGTATGTTTACTCCATTGTAAACTTGGAGTGGATTTAATGGTTTGCCCCCAGCATAAAGGAAATTAATCCCTGAGAAGGCAATGCTTTAATATTTGATAGAAGAGCCTGTTTTATGGATTCCCAGAAAATTTCTCCTTCTTTCTTATTCATTTAATCTCTCAATATCCTTTGTTTTACAGATTCACAAAATTGAAAGGGAACTTGATATGTCTCTACAATATATGGTGTAGACCTTATGTCATTATTCATGTTTAAAGAATCAACTTTCAAGTTGCCATGTTTCAAAATAACTAAACCTGCCTGCGCTAAAATACTTCTAAAAGAATGAGTTTTTTTAATTAAACAAAGACCTTGGGCAATTCACCTACCAAAGTCTGTTTATTTAAAATATGAGTTTGAAGCACCTGAGGTCTTTAGAACAATTATTTTATAATTCTAAGCCAAGATGATTTAAAAATAAATAAAATATTAGTAAAATAAGCTTTTCATGTTTTACAATAAATGAAAAATAGTAAAATAAGCTCCTTTTCATGTTTTACAAGGTATGATTTTTTATTCTGCTGCCCTTTCTTTCTAAGAACTAAAACATGACCAGTAAGTCTTACCTCCCTTATCCATATATCCCCAGAGCTCATTGCTATCCTGCAGTTTGTGGACATCCTATTTGTGTGATTTTATAATTTTATTACATATATATTTTCTCATAAAAAATAAAGTTACATAAATGGTCTTATACAGTATTCTCCTTCTGTTATTTGCTTTTTCTTACTTAAAGCAGTTGGAGAGTAATCCATATCAACAGTAATCCAGTTTAAATTTCAATTATGATAATAATGTTATATATTATCTTTCTGCAACGATTAGCAAAATGTTTTATATTTTAGGCTTTGAAGGTCACATATTCTAATGCATATTCTTATATTATTTATTTATTTGCATGGGCAGGCACCTGGAATCGAACCCGGGTCTCCGGCATGGCAGGTGAGAACTCTGCCTGCTGAGCCACTGTGGCCCGCCTCATATTCTTCTTTTGATAATCCTTTAAACATGTCAAAAGCAGTCTTAGCTCACACGCTACAGACTGAATTCGACTGGAGACCCTAGTGCTAGGGTCATGTAGGTTGTATATTTTTCCATGGTTACTTCAAACATTTCTGTGAGAAACATTTTAGTACACATAAACAGTGTACTGTGGGAGTACTAACGTAGGTGCCTACTTTCTGAAAAATACAAAATCAGAAATACATAAAACACGATTGCTTAAAAGCAAGGCTGAAGATAAGACTAATCATGGGATAAAAACAATTACTTATTTAGGTGCACGGCTCTAAACTGGCAGCCCTTCTTAATAACAAAACTAAATTCATGATATAGTAAACTCATAAAGTCTGCTAGATATTAATCAATTAAAGCAAAATTCTCAAAAACATTAGAGTATCCAATGTACTCTCCCAAAGCGGCAGACTGTTGTTGTTTTCCCCACTATTTCATATAAAGAGAAAGTATCCTTTTCCAAAAAATCAAATTGTTTTATTACGTTTTCCTCCTAATCTGACTGTAATCTTTGTGTGAATGAGTGTCAAGGCCCTGATCCATGGATGCTGGAAGGTCAAAACATGATTAGTGTAGGAGACAGTGGTAGTTCATAAAGCTATTCATTGTTAGTCTCTTCAAATGTAGCTGAATTTAAACTGAAATATCACTGCTTCCTATTTAGAGTTAATTTTTAAAAAAAATCTTGGCTTATAATAAAAACACCAATATGATTTTCCAGTTTGTGGAAAATGCAATTTGGTCTTCTGTCCCCCTGCTACAAATATCTACAACCTTCAAGTGTCCTGACAATTTCTAAACCTAAATAAAATCCAGAGATTGGTTTATTTTTAAAGAAGACTTAGATGTAAAATTGGGCCTTCATGTAATGCATAATTTCAACTTTACTAAAGTGAGGACAAAATGTTAAGAGTTCCTGTTTTCTCGACATCTTTGCCAATCCTTGGTATCATCTGATTGCATATGAAATAGTATATTAATTTGCAGTTTCTTGATTACCAGTGAGCTATATTTTTTTGTTTATGCATTAACTGTTCCTCTCTTTTCCTCTTTATTGTTTTTAATGAACGATGGAAACCTTTATATAATCTGGATACTTCTTTTGCCAGTTAATGTTTTATCTCAGCACAAGTACACTACATGTCAGTGGCTTACTTTATATTAAGGCTTTAAATTTAATAGTCAAATGCATCAATCTTTCCTTTATGACTCACTTCTACACCACATTCAAGGACATCTTTACATTGTGTCTTATTTTTTCTCCTGATATTGGCAATTTATACTTTCTTTCTAGAATACTCTTGATCTGCCTTGTTAGTTTATCATGGTTACTAAACTTCAAAGAACCGACCTTTTGGCTTTGTTGACTTTATTTGTGCTTGTTATTTATCTGATTTCTAGTCTTTGTAATAATTTTCTTGCTCTTCTTCTTCTAGCTTCTTAAAAAGGGGAGTTTTGACCACCAATTTTCAGTATTGTTTCTTTTCTGTATATATTTAAAGCTATTAATTTTCCGTCTATGCACTGCCTTGACTGCAATTCACAAGTTTTGGTACGTCATATCTTCACTATTGTTCACCTCAAAATATTTAAAAGTCACTGTCGATTTATTCTTTGACATAGGCTATTTATAAATCGATTACTTACTTTTCAAACAGTTGGGGTATTATCTAGTTATTTAAAAATTACTGGTTTCCAGCTTAAGTCCACTGTGCTCAGCAAACATAGTAATAATATTGATCTCTGAAATTTAAGCTTGCCCAGGTTTATTTATTGAGACTCACCAAATGGTCAATTTCGTAAATGATTCATGTTTACTTAAAGAAAATGTGAATTGTCCTTTTTTAAGTGTATAACATATATAAATTAGTTCAAGTTTAGTGACTGTATTATTTAGATTGCCTATACCCTGACTGTTTTGTCTGGATATCCAATCAGCCATTGAAAAAAAGTGTATTTATCCCAATGAATTGAAAACTTAGGTCCACACAAAAACCTACATAGAAATGCTCATAGCAGCTTTATTCATAATCGCCACAAATTAGAAGCAGGCTAGATATCCTTCAGTAGGTAAATGGACAAAGTGTGGTATATCCTTTAAATGAAGTGAAAAAGAGTTATTGAACTATGAAGACATGGAGGAAACTTAAGTGCATATTGCTAGTGAAATAAGTGCCTGATAAAGCTACATATACTACGATTTCAACTTTATGACATTCTGGAAAAGGCAAAACTATAGAGGCAGTAAAAAAAAAAAATCAGTGGTTGCCAGGGGTTCAGAAGGAGGGAAGGGATGGATGGATGAAATAGATGGCACACAGCATTTCTAGGGCAGTGAAACTATTCTATATATTATATATAACTTTATGAAATTATGCATACATATTTGTCAAAACTCACAGAATTGTACATTAGTTAACCTTAATGTAAACTATGGACTTTAGTTAATGTACCAACATCTGTTCAATTCTAACAAATGAACCACACTAATTCAAGATATCAATAAGAGAAACTGGGATGGGGTGGGTGGGAAATCTCTGTATATCCTACCTGTGTGATTTTTCTGTAAACCTACAACAGCTCTGACAATACTTTTAAGAAAGGTTTCCAGCTTTGATTATAGATTTATTTTTCCTTAATAGTCATTTTTATCTTGTGTTTAAATTTGTTTGGGGGTACATATGGATTTAGGATCATTGTGTTTGGGGTGGATTAATTCCTTTATCACTATAAAATATTCCTTTTTAGTAATGCTTCTTGCCTGATAAAACTACAGTCACACAGTTTTCATTTTTTTCCGTGCTTTTGATTTCAACCTTCCTGTGCCCTTATATTTCAGATGTCTCTTCTAAGTTGTACAGTAAGTTTTTAAAAATTCAGTCGAATTTTTCAACTTGAATAATTTAAGTATTGTCATTTACAGTTAGTTGTTTGTGCTTCTATCATGCAATTTTTTAATTTGACCTATCTGCTTTATGTTCCTTTTTCTATTTTGCCTTCTTCTAGAAAAAATATTTTGTTCTATTTTTCCCTCTTTTAATTAGAGGCACATTCTATTATTCTTTTTAGTGCTTAACTTGTAGATTATAATTTGCATCCTTGACTTCATTTTTCTGTGAGAAACTTAGACCACTAACCATTACCTTCCTCCTGACTTCTATATTATTGTATGATGCATTTTAATTTCACAGATACTTAGAAGTCAGTTTAATAGTCAATTATTACTCATATTTACCCACATATTCGCCCCTTGCATTACTCTCCAATAATTATTGCATTCCTGATTTCATCTGGGATCACTTTGCTTCTGCTTGAAAAAGTCCCTTTAGCATTTCTTTTAGTGTATGACTACTGATAATCTCATTTTTCCCCTGAAGTCTTTATTTTGCCATCATATATGGAGTGAAACCCTTTGGCCTTGTCCTCTCTTCCTATTACCTGGACTGTGAGCAATGCAGCAGCCACTTTTGACCATGAGGACAGAACACTGTGGATGTGAAATGACAGAAAAAGGCTGGGACCCCCATGGCCTTGTGGGGCTATTATACCACACATCTAGACAAATGCTTCTGAGGAAAAGTGGACCCTGGCAGTTTCAGCCATTGCTACTTTGGTTCTGTTACCAGAAGGCAAATAGATTCCCGACCAATGTCCTTCATCACTTCTGAACATTTCTTCAGTCTTTATCTCTTCCATTATAGCTGTTACTTGTAACTTCCTCTTAAATACTCCACCACTTGCACTGAGGTCTATGAGCTCCTCACCTGAGGGCGTTACTTGGGACCTGATCCATTCTGGTGAGGGCCAGGATGGCCAGCCGGTGATCTCACCGGGCAATCCAATCCATACTCAAGAGGAAACTATTCTCGGGACCCTATCTGTATCCTGATCGACATCCAGAACTTTAATTTACATACTAAACAGCAATTTTTATTGGTGAAACTAGGGATTTAACTGGCATGAACTTCAAAACTGGGCCTCCAACAGTGAAATTAAAGTTTTCAATATTGTATGGACTGGCCAAAGTGGAGTTGGTCTCCTTATCCTTCCAAGAATAGGCCGTCCTTGGCCTGAGCTGGGATAATGCCCCCTAATTTCCTAAAAGGTGCTATGTGCAGTCATGGACACAGGTCCGGTTTTGCCTACAGCTAATGTTAACAGAATCCTGTCTCCTGAATGAACTTTTCAGGAAGCTGGTCCTTAGAGAACCTCAAAGGGCAGAGAGCAACTTCTCTGAGCCTGCAGAACAGGTGATGCAAACTGCTTTCCTGTTAATATCTGTATTTATGAGAGAAGTCAGTGTGAAAGTACTTTCATGATTACTTGGCTGCTGAAGGGTGGCCTGGGGGCAGGAAGGGGGAGATAACTAACCCTCACACTCCTTAACAACTTCAGGGATTGATATAGGGGACCAAAAGGTGTGCATGATACATTAACTTCCGTCAGTTCACAACAATTGCTTCACACACATTCTATTTTCTCCTTCTTAAACTACTATATATATATGTTGGATCTTACTATTCTTTTAATCTTTCATTTTCCATCTCTTTTGTGTTGCATTCTGGCTTATTCTCTCATGTCAAAAATTTTTCTCAGATGTGGCTTGATATTCCACCAGTCCATTTTTAATTCCAATGACATTAAATGCACCCAACAAGGCACTTCTGCACATTGTATTCATTTCTTCATTGCCAGTACCTAGAACAGTGCCTGGCACTTTAAGCAGATGCTCACAACTTTTAAACAAAGCATGGGTAGTCTGAGAGTCAGGCTATAATGAAAATTTCAGCTCTGTCTCACAGAAATCTTCCTCCCCACCCTAACATTTTAGGTATAGACAAGTTTTTCTTGTGTGTTTTCCCTGGCTACCATGTAGTGTTCTGCTTCTCCTCATTCCCGAAGCTACAGCACCTTAGCGTCTTGGCTTTAGGCAGAGGTCTGTTCGTTTCCTTGCCTGTTAAAATTCCAGATCCATTGTTCTGTCTCATAACCAAGATGACAATTCCCCCTGGGAAAGTGCATTTCAGCTCCTGAATTTATGAAGAGTAGTAGAGGGCCTTATCTTCTCTTCATCTCTGGCAGCTGGGGTTTTCTTTCTTTGCACTGCAGCCAGTCATGGCATCTTTGTTGGTTGTTATGTTTCATTGACATTTCTATGAGTTTGGAGCTGTGGGATGGTGGTGATGGTGGGACAGGCTTGTGTTATTTCAGCCTGTCATGTCACCAAAATTACTGGAAAGGAACTCCAATCTACATTTAAATTCCTCTGGCTCGTAGGAAAGCCTCTACCAAAAATGGCTATTTGAACCTTTAATAAAGGCTAATTGTTCTGGAACGATGATGCCAACTGAACTTTGATTTTGCTGGGTGACAAGTGTGCTCAACAGAGAAGTTTCTCAGCCTCCCTTGCAGTGAGTGGGCAACCAGGTGATAAGATGTGGAAAATGAGAAATTAAACTTGGAGTTTCTGAAAAATTTTTGTCTTTGTGAGAGACATTAAGACTTCCAGCTTCTCCTTCTGGTTCCTGCAGTCTAACTGCTGTAACGGCTGCAGTGCCAAAAGCCAAGTTGGGAGTTTTTATCATGTGTGAGAAAAAAGAAGACAAAATAAAAAACCATCTTGTTTAAACTGTTTCAATTACACTGTTGCTAAATTCAATCACTAATAGGCAAAACTCATACTCTTTAGATAAGTATAGGTTACCCCGGACAGGATGGGGTAGGGAACAGGGAGTTAAGGCTTAAAATGTAGTACAGTTTGTATTCGGGATTATGAAAAAGTTTGGGTAATGGATGGTGGTGATGGTAGCACAACATGTGAACATAACTAACATAATATATTTGAATGTGGCTAAAAGGGCAACATTTAAGTTGTACATATATTTCTAGAATAAAAATCAGTTGTAACAAATGTACCACACCCATGCAAGGTGTTTTAACAGTGTGGTATTTAGGAATCCTGTATTGTATGCATAATTGTTCTCTAAGCCCACAATTTCTCTCTCTACATATTTTTAAAAGGTATGAAGGTAGAAAGCCTGCAAAAATAGGGAGGGGAGATATTAGAAGACAGATTGTGAGGGGTGGCTTTAAGTATACTATTTGGTATGATTTGGACAAAAACTCTCACAGTAATGAAGCTTCAGGTAGATAAACAACAACTAGATTGAAAGGCACCTGCTAATCAATTTTATTTGTATTAGTATGGAGAATAATTTTCTCAACACGCCCAGCTTTCATATGAAAATGCAATCTGTGCAAACCTGGATGGTCCTAATGGTTTCAGAGTGTCTCGTGTTATCAACGATTTAACTGAGGGAGAGTAGCAGGAACTACAGACCCGCATTCTTGGGTTCAGGCAATATTAGCCTTTGATTATGCAACTTAATTCTCAGGTATGCCTTTGCCATTTAATCTTTATTTACTCTTCCTAACATTAGCAAGATGGATGTCAATTACTTGGTCACCATTTAACATTTTAGTTCTGTTTTTCAACATCTAACCAAGAGTACCAACCAATTTAAACAATATTTCTAACAGTAAAAATTATGTAAATAGTAAAATAAATAGCCTTTTCTTAAATGGTATATTAACTGAAAAAAACTCCAATCAAGAAATAGTTGACTTTTATTTACCATAGTGTTATTTATCATGTGAATATTCTCTCATATTAGTTAATACGACAAACCCATGAAAGAGATACTATCTTTTTTGAGTTGGAGAAAATAGTTTGTTCATTGTCACATGGCTAGAAAGTGGCAGAACTATAATATGAACCCACAGCATTTGATTCCAAGATTGATGCTTTTTTACACTACCATTATGTTGCCTTGTTACACAATTTCTGGTCAGAACACTTTTATTCATATTTAGTTGATTATTTTCTTTTGGCACTCATGTCCTTACTTTATTTTATTATAAGGAAAACAGTGTGAAGAAGGAAAGTGAAAATTTGATCCAATCCATAGGATTAAAATGTCAAACAGCTGTTTTTTAAAGAAAGAAAAAGTGGTTTGAGAACAACATGGCCAGGACTTCTTAGAGAATTTCTACTTGCCATCTTTGCTCCAGGACAATCTTCACTGGGGGAGGGGAGGGTGCATTTAAAGACAAAAGAAAAATTTATTCCATCAACAAATATTTTTCATGCCAAACACTGGTACTATGAAGATAATTAAACCAGGTTCTGTCTTCCAGGGGCTCATAATCCAAGAGTGGAAGTAGACAGCAGACAAATGAGTAATAAATTTAGCACTCACGATGGTGCTAGATTACAGCTAAGTGCCAAACATGACATGGCACAAAAAGACCAACTTTACCTGGGGAGGTCCAGGGTCAAGAAACTATTAACACTTGACATTTGAAATGAGTTTTGAAGAATGAGGTTATTTCCTGAGTATTAGTATTTGCCAGGTGGTGTGCTAAGTGATTTATCTGGATTATCTAATTAAATCCTCATAACAATCTAAGACATATGTAACCCCATTTTATAGCTGAGCCCATACAGTTTAACCTAGAACTCCCTCTACCAAATACTGAAACACACACACACTAAAATAGGTAACTCTATGTAGTCACGGAGGGACTTACATGATTATAAATTTCTCATTTTACATAAAAGGCAGATCAAATCAGAATGCTTAAGGAATTAGTCAAAGGTCACAGAGTAGAGTTAGAACCCTATCCTTCATTCTCTCAAGGGTCTGGTCTGTTACATGATTTTTTTTTTTCTGAAAATGTTATTCTTGTTCTGTCTTCCTCTTTAACTCCTTCAAACAATACATCAGCTCTCAGAGCTATCACAAATCACATGCCTACTTACCAGAGGATGAAGTCATTAAATGAGGGCAGCACAAGGACACACAATTTAATAGGGTAAGCTTATATTTAAAACAAGACATCTACTATAAATAGCAGTGTTTTTATAAGCAGTGATCTGCCAAGACTGAGACACAGGTAAAACGAGTTTGCCAACTTCTATGAATACTGTTGCTTTCACCCACAATCTATTACATAGAAATAAAGGAGATGAGGTATAAATGTGAATTCCAGAGTATCTGACACGATCTTAGAAAAGGCTTCCCCAGCAATCTCCATCTACCCAGTGTACCCTCTAGCCCTTCACACCCTGCAGTCAATTTTTCTCACTGTGACAACCTCCCTCCATGGCCTGGGTACATTCAAGTTTTGCTCTCTGTCTTCTCTGCTGCCTGAGACAAGTTCAATCATTTTTAAACAAAACTAAACAGTACAGACTTGTTTGTTCAGTTTGAATGCTTTTGTGAAAAAAACAAAAGACTGACTGACTTCCTTTAGGGTCATAATAAAAACTCTTATCGTTCTTGTACTGACTGCATGCAGCTTTGAAAACACACCTCACCTTAGAGGTTCAAGGTGTACAACTGTTAACACTGACCAGGATTCTAACGTAGATAACTTTGTTCAATGCTAGTGTGCAATTAGAATCTCCTGTTCTGGTTTAGATTTAATACATAATTAGAGAGAAAGAGTATGCAATTTCCTGACTATCATTGCATTTATTTCCCACCTTAAAAGTAAAGACCTAATTATAAATTCTATTAATTTCTGAGCCATGAAAATATACAGAAGTAAAAAAAAATTAGCAAACTTATCAATAAGGACAAAAGTGAAGATTTGGTAGCATAGCATACAGTGGTTCTGAAAAGGTATAAAAATAAAAATCACATATCCACATTTTAAAAAAAGATTATAGACGTTCCATTCTGGATCGAATACATATTTGAGGGTAGACCTCTTCCAAGTATTTATTTTTTTAACCTCCACAAATGAGTTTGACCCACATCTCAGATAAGAGCCACTTAAGGTGTCCAGCGCACTAGCTTGGAAGTCAGGGTTCTCTATCACTTTAACTGTTATGTAACTAAAAGCAATTTACCTTTTCTGAGTCCCAGTTTCCTCAAATGAAAAATGCACTAATAACAGTTACAGCATTTATGAGAACATAATGAAAATTCTAAATAAGTACCCATACCATAATAGGTGTTCCATATACACTGGGGCAATTATGAATAGCACAGAGTAATAATGAAACATTATCTCATTTAATTGAGTGACAAATTCAGAGACACATTCAAGGACTCTTAAATCAAAGATAAATAATTGATAAAATAGTTATTTATGTATGTTTTATGATTTTAAGAAGTCCAGTGGATACAAGTCCAAAAGAGGTATTTAAGTAACTGTGAAATAAAATTTGAAGTGCTGAGAAAGCATTGTGGCAGTTTCTCTCTCAAGATTTTCTCTTCTTCTTTCTTGTTGATAACATAAAATTTTGATGTCTAACAATCAATTACATTTCTTAGATTTAATGAGACATGGTTGTAAAAGACTAAAAGAAAATACAGGATAACATTTTTATAATATTGAGAATGGAAGGTGCTTTTCTAAGAAACAACAAAGGCCAAAAGCCACGAAGATTGTAGAACAATTTTTAAACAAAGTTAAAAAAAATATGCAACAGATTAGGAGAAAACATTTATAAGGACAAAATACCTTAGAGTTCCTAGAAAGCAGTATAACACACTAACAAACCAAAAGAAATATGGGCAAAGGATACGAACCAAACACTCAATTTTTAAAAAAGGAACACAAATGGCCAGATAGAAAAACATATTAAAGTCACTTGTAGACAAAAGAATGCAAAGAAAAGAAATACTACTTTGCAACTATCAGATTAGTAAAAATTTAAAAAGATTAATAATGCCCTAGCAAGGAGTTGAAACAGGCACTCTCTTAAACAGTTTATGGAAGTATAAGCTGGTAGAGATTTCTGGTGATTATTCTGGCAGTATCTGGGGCATGTGAAATAGATGTGCTCCCTGACCCCCTTTATGAACAGTCCTGCAGAAAGCTGAACCAAAATATTTGCAGCAATGTCTTGAAGGGTGAAAAATGAGCAACCTATGTGTCTGTCAATAGGGTAGTAAATACGTTACTATGACTTTATATTTGGAATTTAAAATATCCAGTGCACATGCAGATATAGAGCATATGCAGATACAGAGAGTTCTCCAAAATAAATGAAAAAAGGTGCAATGCAATACAGATATATGATTGGCCATCTTTTGTGTAAAAAACACAAGTGTAGAAAGATAACCACTATTAACAGCTCTGAGTGTAAAAGAAAAGAGGGTTGTGGGGTTGAGTGGGAAGAGAATAAAGGGGCACTTTTCACACTTTACTCTAAATAAAAGTTAAGATCAAAGCTTCTTTCAAACCCCAGTGAATTATTCTCTAAGTCATTAATCATGTACATCATGTCTTAGAAGTTGTATTAATTTTGTGCCTAAAGAAAAACTTTCTTTTAGCCCTAAGTTTTTTGTTTTTTTTTAACCCTAAGTTTTGAAATACATCAGCACTGCACGGCGCAGAACCAGGCAGGATTCCAGCACACCAGCACTTCAGCTGACGCTACCTGGGCACCCCTCGCCCCTGGGGGCCACATTCTCCCAAATACCTCCTAATAGTTTCTGAACAAGCATGGCTCCCAACCCCTTTCTTTCCTCTCCAATTCCCCTCATTTGTGTCCTCTCCGCTCCACTAAGGCACCACCTGTTCTTTTCCTGCATCCATTAGAAAGACACAATTGAAAAATGAGGCCAAACTCCAACCAAAACCATCCCAGCCAGTCCTAAAGAGCACATAGGACAATATGTAAGATTTTACAAAGGTTCCATGCACTAGGTAACTTTCCAGAAACCTACAACCTGCAGGTGGGTCCCTGGTCCAGTTAAGTCCTGAAACCTAGAGGGGCCAGTGTCTTCAGAGCATCAGCTAGTTCTATCTCCCTACCCCTTATTACTGACAGCCCTTCCAACATGAAAAATTTAGAACTGCCATAGCCCAAACACACCTAGAGAGAGGGACAGAAAAATCAAAGGTGATGGTGGAATTATACAGAGAAGATAGGACTGAACAAATGAATATAATTGCTGAATCATTAAATTGATATTTCTTTTAGTCTTTAGTATCTTAGAGCAGCTAGGAGCAAAATCAATTACAATTGTGGAACTGCAACCCATGCCAAACTCTGAAATATATTCTACAACTGTGGTGCTGTGCTTTGAAATTTATGGCTTTTTTGTATATATGTTATTTTTCACAAAAAAGAAAAAACAAGGTAATTAGGATGATAAACAAATATTTACGCCCTCTAGCCTCCTATATTCTGGAGCAGCTAGAAGGAAAAATCTGAGAGGATCGTATGGTAGCCCATGACAAACTTGGGGATCTGTCCGGTAACTACTTGTTGAAGAGTGCTTTGAAAACTATTCTTTTTTCCTCTTTGGCTTTGTATACATGTTATATTTTACAATAAAAAAAGTAAAAAAAAAGATGAGGAAGAGGGGTACAAGGGTAGTTCAGTGGTAGAAGTTTCGCTTGCCATGCGGGAGACCTGAGTTCAATTCTTGGCCTATGCACTTCCCAAATAAACAACAAGCAAACAAACAAAAAATTCAACAAATGGTGCTGCAATAAGGGGATACTCACATGGAAGAAGAATGAAATATAACCTTCACCATACAACATACAAAAAAAAAAAAAAGAGGAAGACGGGGGCTTTTCTATTGAGGCCCACTCAAAATAAAATGTATCGTTTCTTGTTTAAATCTTTTCATTGAAACCACTTTTAGGCATGAGATAATAAATGGGTAGTGACTTTGGGGTGTGAAGTCCTCTCCCCTTCACTCTAGCGGCATCACAGCTTCTGCGGTAGGCGTGCTCACAGCAGCCTTGCTCAGGGAGGGTGACTCAACCACAGCCTCGGACAGGCCACAAGCTCAGTGTGGCCAGCAAAATGTGCCTTCCCTCCCAGTAGGCAGTCTCCGCTTCAGGACCCTGAATTCTGTCACCCTGACTCAGGGTGGTCCACCCTAGGAGGACAGCAGACAGTTCATCACTGCTGCTCGGGACACCACAAGTTGGGGGCAGACACTGAGGGAGCTCATTTGGGAGCAAAGGACAAAGAAAGTACTTCCCCAGCCCCTGTGCTCCAGGCACGGAGCAAGGCCCCTGGCTCAAGTACCTAATGCGCAGGGCACCCTGATGTAGTCACCGTCATTTTCTGCAGAGAACGTGAGCAACTTACCCAAGCATCACTCAGATGACAAGTGCCGAGGCAGACCAGACATGAGGACTTGTAAACTCCCAGTGCATAACCTTCCGGGCCTTGAAATGCCTCTGGGCAGCTTCTGCCACTGCTGAAGGACCTCTGCTTTCACTTTTTAAAACTGTTATTGTGGTAACATGTAAAGAACACATAATTTCCCTCTGTAACCACTTCCAAGTATGCAATTCTCTATTGTTAATTACCACCGTCCTCCATTACCACAGCTTTTTATCACCTTAAATAGAAACTGTACCAATTAAGCATTAACACCCCATATCCCACCCTTGCCCTTGGGTAACGTGTACTCTCATTTCTGACTCTCAGGAATTTGCATACTCTATTATTTCACATAAGGGAAACCATATAATATTTGTCCTTTTGTGTCTGGCTTATTCCACTCAACATGAGGTCTTCAGGATTCATCCAGATTGTAGCATGCATCAGAACTTCAATTCTTTCCACAACAAGTTAATATTCCACCACTGTATGCATATACCACTTTCACTTATTCATTCATTTGCTAATAGAAATGTGTGTTGCTTCCACCTTTTAGCTACTGTGCATAATGCTGCTAGGAACATCTGTGTGCAAATGGACTTCTGTTCTAAGCATGTGTTACTTTACCAGCTCAAGATGATGAAGCATTAATAGAGAGACTAAAGGAAATCATTAAAGGGGAAACAGCCATAACTTGGGTTAGTCGTATGGCTAAATACTGTGTAGGCAGTCATTTTAGACAACTGCTTTACCTTATGTCTAATTACTACGAAGCACAAAAACTACACATATCATTAATAAGTACTTGTGAATGCGAGCATGTATTAACTTTACTAAATGTTTTAACTTAAGCTGATAGTAATTTCTGTATATGAATTTATTTCTAACAGTCATTTATTATCCACGTAATATGGTCTTCTAGGTATCAAACGAAGTTGTATCACGTTTGCAGAGATAGGCATACACATACTCACACGTGAATATGCACGCATTAAACAAGTTACAACGGTATCTGGAGCATACCAAGACAAACAGTTAAGTAGCTGAACAGGTCCTACTGCTAAAATTTTGATATATGATAAATACCTACCCACATATAACAGAGACGGTGACGGGGATTTATAAAATTAAAAAATTTAATATTACAGAATGAATGGGCAGACATTTAGAAAAGTTATGTGAAAATGAAGGATTACCAATGTCTAGTACCCAAACTCTTTTTCATTCAAAGTCATACCTTTACTTGAAAAGAACTCAGTATTTTGGTTAAGGAGAACCATTCCGTGCTCCAGAGTATCCAGAGGAGAAAATTTTAAGCAAGTGATTGTTAAAAATATATAGGATCCTCAAAACAAAAATTTTCACAGATAATCTATAGAGTGGAGTAAACTCCTAATGTCAAAATGATCGGACTATCTAAAGGCAAAACTATACACCTTTAGGAACCATTCATATTTTTTTCCAACAGAGAAAACTTCTTGAAAAAACCCTTTTTTCCTAGGGAATTCAAGCTATGGTAAAATTTACATGGAAAACTAGTGGCAAAGAAATTTCCCAATCTTCTTCTAAAAAACAAAACAGTCCAAACCTGGTTTTTAAATGTTTTTAAACAGTAGGACAAATACTGAATCTAGCTTAATAGTATTTAAAGAACGATTTTGAAATAAGCAGGGAAAAGGTCACAACTTTTAAACTAGTTATAATTGCATCTGGTTAGACCTAAGACAGAAAGTTAAGTATGTTCTGCTGCTAAAATGTTGATTTATGAAGCAGTTTTATTTAGCCTCACAAGAATAGTGTGGATTAAATTATGAAAAGGCCTTTGGAGCTAGTTCTTTTCTGTAAAATATAAGAAAATTAGGTTTAATATAAAACAACAATTTGAATTTCTATACATGTACAAATTATAAATGTGAAACTGCTGTTGGTTTCATAACGCATTGACAGTTTTGTCAAGGATTAGTTGTTTTTTTTAAAAATAACTAATTTTTTCATTTTAACCCAGAGTTTCAAGCAAGCATATTTATTTTTAAAAATATCTCAATATTAAGCCATTACCAAGGAACATGATTATACAGTTGCTTATAATCAGGCATAACATTTTATAATGAATAATATTTTGATTCTTTCCTTTAAAGAAAGCGGAATTTTTTTTTAACCTGAAATGAATATAACTAAAAGGTGACCTCAATTATGTATCACTAATTTTCCATTTTAACTGACATTTTTCAATTACTGAAGCCTATAGGACAGACGTTTGGAACCATAAAATTCTAATATTGGGACATGAGATGAGAGAGATATAATGAAAGAGGGAGAAGTTATGCCAAACGCTTAACAAATAATTCTTATATGAGGAGAGCTACTAAACCTTTGAACTTGACAGAATATAGTTTAATCTCAAAACATATCCAGATATTATCAAAGAAATCCAATTTTATATTATATTCTTGATCAATAAAACAAGTAAGAAATAGTGAGAGGTGAATGAGGGGGAGAAATGGGGCATTCTTACATTTACCCAGGTTCTGCAACATTTAAAACAGATAAGCACATGTTCATCAGAAAAAAAATTTTCTCTTACACTTCTAAAAAATACATTTTTAAAGAAATCAAGGCACACATTTTCCTCTTAGAGTGGGGAACAGCTCAAAATAACTTAAAATGTTTCATTATATTAATTAAAACAAGATACTCAAATTTCAACTTAACTACCACTCAAGTTTTATGTATAACTTTTTCTAGGCGAAAAAGAAGGCAAAGCTGATAGTCCACATAATCAAATATCCTATTACAGAACTGGAAATTATATAATATAAACATATTAACCTTAAACAAAGTAAGAGGAATTAATGATAAAATACAAAAATTAGAATCTGATCTATAGGTTGTCTGGTAGCCTAAGGCACACAGGAAAGTTACATATTTTTTTTTAATATCTGAGTATATGAAAGAAAAATTCTATATTTTATGTGCAAAGATTTAAAGATAAATTGATTAAATGTCAATGTGAAAAAAAACTTCATAAAACTAACTTTAGATTATTTTACACTTCCACAATGAACTGCAATATTTTTATTGAAACACTATATAAATTACAGAATGCATTTAACAAGTTTTAAATAAAACACGTGGAACTCAGTGAAATGAAGTCCCAATGATATGTTTTATATCCAAGTACATTATAGATTAGTTCCTTCTTAACAAAAAAAAGTTATTTTAATGTATTGAACAGTAAAATACACTTAGAAAAACAGTACTCCCCCTCAAGTACAGGTATCCCTGTCTTTATTTTAGATTTCTATTTAATTGTGAATTTCTCATAACTTGCAGACATCTTCCATTCACAAAGCATCACACTTGAACTCTTAATTCTGATTCAGGCATAGACAAGAGTTTACAGATACTTGCCTCGATGCTGGAAAATGTCTTAAGTAATTTACAATTTGTAATTGTTTTCTTTTTATCTATATAGCATGTAGATATGTGACTAAAAAATGAGAAGTTAAGGCTGATCCAATGGAATTGAAAAACAAAGACAGAGAAAATTAATTTTAAGTAGAGTATTTTTAATAAAAGGGTAAAAACCAAAAGTATAACTTAAACCAAACACATATCCAAAACTAATATCAGTTATTAGCTTATCTTTACTTAGAAATGCATGACCACTATACTTTGAAGAAAAATAAGAGAAGATAAGCACATTTTAAAAATAAGAATAATACCCATCCATTTATGCACAGCTTAGTATGTACCAGAAATCATTCTACACTTTATAAGCATCAACTCATGTATAGTACAGTAACCCAATTAATCTCACACAATCCTATTATGAGATACTATTTATAATCCCAATTTAGCCAATGGAAGAAACTGAGGCCTGGGGAGATTTAATAACTTCCTCAAAGGAACCCAGCTGGTAAGAGGCAGCGCCAGCACTTGAGCCCAAGAAGATGGTCTTCAAAACTCTTACCACTAAATTCTTGTGATATCAACAATTCAAAACAATTTCCAGTAAACCAGAGAGTCAGGATCATCTTTATCACTAAGATAAAAACAGATTACATCTACTTTCATCTAACAGTAAATGTTTATTAAACACCTAAAAGTTGCTGCATGCCATATTAGACAACGCGCTAGCATTAATCATAGTTGGCATTTTCTGAGTACTTAACCCTGAGGCACTGTTCTAATGAACCACTTGATAATCATCATACAGTTCAGTCCTTACAACAACGCTGTGACGTAAAGTTCCATATCCATTTTGCAGATGAGGAAATGGAGGTGGGAACAGTGCCTTTCCCGCCTCTGAATCACATAACAAATCCACTGGCAGAGCCCAGATGGCAACAAACGTCTGGCGCCAAAGTCCTTGCTTGTGTCAGTACACTGCAATACCCACAAATCTGACCCCCAATAGTAAATATGGTCATCCTTTTGTCCCAGCATCCAGGGCCTTATGTCATGTTAGAGATGCAATAACAAAATGGAAAACAATGACAATAATTTAAATTTACTCTGGTATACTATTTTTGCCAATGTCAATAGGTCAAGCGGCTGATATTCCAAGTCAGTTGAAGTAAACATCCACCCCCCAGCCAACACATGAATCACAGCTGAGTGTAGGATGTTTACATGAACTGAAACTTGGTTTAAGTAGGACTTACGAATCTCAGTACTGTGTTATATTTGTCCTTTACTTGAGACTCACATTTATATTCAAGCACATGACAAATTATTTAGGAGAACAAAGACAACTTTGTAGAATCTGTTGAAAAAAGAATACGCCTGGTAATCCACATAAGTGTGAGAAGAGTTACCTTGAAAGGTATTTTAAGGCAGTTCAGAATCCAAGAAAAAGGCAGAATTGATACTCTTTTCACTGGAGGAATTCATGGCAATAAATGCACCCATCATGTAAATGTTCCGTATCTAAATACAGTTGACTTGGCCAGCCTCTCATCCTCCTATGCCCCTCACCTCACAACTGGTGCATTTACAGGATCCCTGTGATGGACAGCATTAGGCCTCATCTTTCCATTCTTGTACAGCAAGAAGATTCCTGGTTTGGGTGAAAGACAAAGTTAATAAAATACCTCCAAGGAGCTCAAGGTTTAGTTGAAGCTTTTCCTGTCTTCAGTCACCCTCCTGCCCCACCTCCACCCAACAACCTGAAATGCCCACAATTTCCCGGCAGGAACATTAGTCCCACTCTCAGCTTTTGCTTCACCTCCTTTTTCCAAGTGTGGTGTCCCTGCCTTGAAGAAATTCATTCGAGTAAAAGAAAAAAATCACCACAAATATCACTACTAGCCTTTAAAGTGACCCTAGCAATACCCTTGCATCAAAGAAGAGGAAATCCTCAAATTTGGAAGTCAAATTAAATACAAGAACCATGGCCAGCAAACGAAAAATCTTCGGAATTTCCTAGGCATCCAAATGCCTCCAGGAATCTTCTAAGTCTCTACCCGGCTGCTATTCCCTTCAAGCTCATTTTCCTGAACAACAATTCCCAAGATTAAACAGACATAACACATGCACACAACTGTATACACACACACACACTTTGTTTTCAAGTATACTGTTTTTCTCTTTTAACTACTCCTACTGCAACAATATTTTTTTCTTCTCCTTTTCTTCACAAATGCATTCAAATGGGCTTTTGTGGGCAAGACAACAAGATACCTTCTGTGGGAGAAAAATACATCTCAAGTTTCCAACAAAGCTTTTTATAAGCCTTTTGGATGTCTACACATGTCTAAGCTGGGGACTTTCTGTGTTTTTTTCCACTTACCAACCGGACATAACACCAAACAACGAAAAGAACGTGAGATGAGCTCTGTGGTTCTGAGCGGTGGGTCACACGGCACTATCAGCAGGGTTGGGAACTCAGAATAGAGGCCCATTCCCAAACCCCACCCCAAATCCTCTGAATCAGGAGCTGTGGTCGGAGACCGGAAATCTGCGTTCTTACTAAGAAGTCCTCCAAGTAATTCTTATGCACAGCAATATTTAAGGACCAGTGGACTGTTTCAACAAATATGTAAGAAAGCTGAAGCAAAGACAGCAATGAATTTTGATTTATTAGGGAGTTTGTAATATGCTACAAATAAGAAATACACATCATAACCACCCTTAATTAACCAGACTGGGGAAACTGGGGCTGACTAGTTTTAAAAACTAAACTAAGACTAGATATACAAACTTTATTTTTTTTAATTTCCTAAGCACACACAGAAAACAGAACAATCATTCGATGAATATTTAGTGAAATTTTAACACTGAGGAGTGAAAGGGAACCAGGGTCAAAATGTGTTACACGGCAAGAGGAAAACAGGCTGGGATTTATAGTTCATGGTCTGGGTAACCCCAGCTTACTGATAACATTTTGTAGAAAGGATTCAGGCTTCAAGGCCAATGAGGAATCATTCAGTTGTGTAAACCTATGACCACTCTGTAACCACGAATACTTGTACATGAGCACACCTAATATGAATGAACTGAAGATACAATTTTGTAGTGACCTCAAAGCATGTATTAGGGGAAAAAAGAACAGGCATTAAAAGATGCTTAACAAGGTGAGGCATCACTTGGCCAAGAAAGACTGGGTGGAGTCAAGAGGCCCTTCTGGAGGCAACTCTTATACAAGCTTCAATTAGTGCTGATTGCCATGATTTGCTAAACCCCAACCAGCATCACTCCTGTTGACTCTTGAGAACACCTAGGGCTCAAACTGAGACTCTAAAAAGGTTTCATGTACTTGTTTTGCCTTCCTGGAACCTATAATTTCTGGAGGGTTCCTAGGTCAGAGGGAAGAGCCTCTCCAGGAATATAAATGAATTATACCCCTCTCACAGGGATTTTTCATCAGTTGCCCAGGGATCCCTTTGGATTGGGAGAGGGATCGAGAAAAAGAGGAGGTATAACAGAGAATAGGATGTAACAGACAAGTATAACTGCTGAATCACTACATTAATATTCCACGTAGACTCCAGTGTTGGGAGCAGCTAGAAGGAAATTTCTGTGACAGTGGAATAGTAGCCCATGACAAACTGTGGAATCTCTTCTGTAACAACCTGTTAAAGTATGCTTTGAAAATCATTGCTTTTTTCTTCCTTTTGCTTTCCATATATGCTATATTTTACAATAAAAAATGCTTAAAAAACATTATTTTCAGAATGGTGATCAGTGACTAAAAATGTTTTACTTTTAACATTAACTAGATCAAGAGATCATAAAGAGTAAAGAATATCTGAGCTTTCTAAATTCTATAAATAATTGTCAAAAGTGCTACAGGCATAATTGGCAAATACTGATGATCTAACATTTTAAGGCATTTGTTCTAAATAATCAATTGCTAGACTTGCGGCCAATGGGAAGTTTGTGGTTCCTCAAGTAAAAGATAAAGAAGTCATCTGTAAATGATTAAAATGTTATACATAAGTATGCCGAAGTGGGCTTTCAGAATTAAAGCTGAACATGGTCTTTGATTCACCTCATTAGGGCAGAGTAACATAAAACCAATGTTACATAATACAGATTGCACTGTTAATCCTGCAGCATCGAGGGATAACTGGACTAGCTGGGCAGAGCATGACAGCTCTATGCAGAATATCTACTCTTTCAGTTGAGATTTGGGCTATCATTTTGAAAAGCTTTTAAATTCAGCTGTGCAAATGATTAAACTATGCAGTTTCTATCCAAGCAACTGAATTTTAAAGCTATACACAAAAGTTCTTCTTAAGAAATAATGTTAGCTGGTCATACAAAATAATTCTACTACCAGAGTATATACCGTATCTCACCTTTGCCAGGGAACACTTCTTGGGCTCAGAAATGGTTCTAGCCATTTATTATTAGTTGGAATTTAAGGTTTCCAATGCGCTAAAACAGAAGGTCACAGAAATACAATAAATTTGCCTTACTAAGAGTTTGGCTGGAAGTGATGCATAACGCATGCAAGTATCAAGCTCAAGAAATATACTTATAAGCTGCAAAGCTACCTGTCTGAAGCAACTGAACTCCATTCACTCACTGCTGCACCCCACCCCCCCCACAAAAAGAACAAATTTGGAAACTCCCACTCTAACAAATGTAATTGCAAAATAAGAGAGCATTTAAAAATAAATGGTGTTGCACAGAAGAGTTTGGAGTAACTATATTATGACCCAAACTATCATTTACTCTCCAGGTAAAAGGCAAAAGGAAAGAATAGATATTGGTACAATAAAATGAAATCAATCATCATTGATTAAAGCAAGGTACTTTACTTCATGTTTATGGCAGGAAAACATAGAACTTTCCTTTTTGGTTTAATTATGTACTACACCTGACACAGACCAATGTTCAGCCATTTGACAATAATCAACGATAAAAACACCATACTGAAGAGAAAACTTAAACAGTCATGTTTCCTGATGTCAAAAAGACAACTAAAAATGAGAAAACAAAATGTAAAACTCAGAACAGCAGCTGTTATAAAAGTATACATCATCAATGAGCCCACAATGAACAGCGCCTTATTACTTTCCAGCTCTATGGAGAAACACAAAAAATATATAGTACACCTGCTAGTGAGGAACAGAAAAGCCACGAAGCAACATGAAAATGCTTAAGAAAACATAGCTAGTAAACTAAAGCACAAAATAACCAGTGAAAATGCTGTAAATGGTCTTAGTGGTTTGTTCTGATCAGGAGCTATGACATTGTTTGGGGCAACAAGACAGGAAGTTATGTATATACTGGGGGGATGGGATTTGAGAGGAGGGAGACAGTATACACACACATCACTTAACCACAGGGAAAACTAAAATTCCTAGGTTGTGTACGTTGGGTGGTGGTAATTTCAGTCTTCAGAACATCCATGGGCTTTCTCAAGGAGGGCATCAGTCTTCTGAACCACTGGGAAGCTAATCTCCAACCTACTTGGAAAGGTAGTAAAGAATAAAAACTCACTGACAGGACAAAAACAGAAATAGGAACCCATTGTGGGAAAAAAAGACATTTTAACTAAATTCTCTAAGGCTCAGCAGTGATATCTTAAGTCTGCACAGCTCAGATGGCATCTGCTATGGGGTATCTGTTATCAGACAGGCTCCTATGTTAATTCTATCTTAAATACACACAATCCTGTAGACAGTAGTAAATGAAGGAATCTAAAGATTTCTGATTCCCCCCCACACACACATTCTATAGTCTCCCCAACTCCACTCCTTAGACATAATTATAACAAGATGATGTCTGTGAACAGCCGGTAGCAGCAAACATCTGACTGAAAGCTTAGCTCTGTCTTACAGCTTCCAGTCGGGGATGTTTACAACAACAGACTTTCCGAACGAGAAATTAAAAGAAGAAATAGAAGATGGTATCTGTGACATCCTGGAATGAAAATGATGAAGTTAATATTATTAATTAACAAGAGAATTAGTGGTTCACCAATTGTTATTTTTCCTAGACTAATTAAAAATGGAAATATCCATTAAAGGTCTATTTTGGCAAGATATTACCAGTTATGCTATATGAGGATACTATTTTTCTAACACATGCAAAAATCTGTTTTTGTCTTCCTAAACCTAAACTTTAAGGATTAAACTAAATTAACAACAGTACCCTAGAATGAGGACCCTAATGATTAGAGTGGTTATATGTCTCACTTTGCCCAAAACAGTCCTAGCTTGTGCCTGCTGTTTCCATACTACTGTTAAAAGTGACTCTCTTTCATTCACAAAAGTGTCCAGATTTGGATGATAAATAATACGGTGGGTTTTACAGGCAGAAGATCAACACTAAGTCTAATATTGTTTTCCTTAGCCCTGGCTGATTTAGGTGAGGGATGTGCAACCCACAGAATGAGCAAAGCAAAGCTGAGAACCCAGGAACAAACACATGATCTTGGTTTTGTTTTAAAGCAACAGAGAGAAATAATTTTGTTTCCCACACCACTTTCCTGAAGACAGAAGGAAGACTACATTGAAATACAGTGTATCTGTGCTCCACCGAAACCAACATTTCCTTTAATCTAAAGCATGTAAAATAACTTTTTCTTAAAAAAAAAACTGTTAAAACAATGAGTCTACAATTAAGTCATAGTGATTTCACGAAATGAATATATACACACACACGCGCAAGCATGCAAACACACAATCTTTACAAGATAACTGTTGAAAAAATATATATATACAATTTTGAAAGGTTATTGATTTTCTAGCACCAATATTCTTGAGAATCTATGGCATAAGGGCTTTCAGTTATTAATATTTACACTGTGATAATATTTGAAGGTTGCTTTCTGAAATATTATTTTTTGCTCAAATGTTATAAATAACTCTACCCATTACAGAAATAATGTTGAAATAATGAGGAAAGTGCACTGGTCTCTATGGATACAGGATGACCTTCACTGTTTAATGCTTAAAATCTAGTGGCTATTTACAGCAAAGACTATTCAAGTTGATCTACAATTGAAAACGTCCAGATTAAAATTAGGGAAAAAAAAGTTATTTCATGCCTAGATAGATAGGCATGGCACTTGACTAATGACGATGCTGCACATTAAGTTGCAATGAACTAGTTATTACAACTCTCCTTTAAACAATTTCCCTCTCTGTTCTCATTTTAATTTTTCTAAAGGTTCACCAAAAATAGAAATCTTTATGAGAGCCACTACATTTAACTTACACACATAATATATAGCATCTTTCCTTTATCAGGGAATTTTGACAAATGCTGTACCTTTGTACATGATGTATACTTGAAGACATATATGAAAACTAAAGGTAAGTTGAATAATTATGTTATAATGGAACCAATTATAAAATTCTATCTAAAACTAAAAAATATCTTCTAGAAACAGTATTTAATTAAAATATACAATCCATATTTCATAAATGTTCTTTGATTTTATTTTATTTGTAATCAAATACAAAGTAGGAAAGTTGAGTTTAATGAATGTATATTTGAGGCCAAAGGTTTACCGTTTTGCCATGCTAATGATTTCTACCTATTTTACGAACATATTTTGAGAGTTACCCTTCTTACTATGAGCATTAGCATTTTACTTTTCTGTTTACACATTTTTATAAAATATGGACAAAGTACTTATAAACAGCTGTCCAAATAAAAATGAATATTACTATAACTGAACTGTTGGCTGGAATAGTACAACCATAAAATAACTGGAAACATTTGTCAAATCAATCTCTCACAAGAAATTTATGAGGATTCATATATAATTTACACTCTGTCCTAATTTGCTAGACTCCGTCATACCAGATATCTCTCAAGTACAATGCTGAAAACAAGCTAGATGCCTCAATAGATCTTTCAACTTGACAAATCAAAATGAAAAGTATTGTTATAATGGAATTTTAATGGGTTTGGGAAATTTTACCATGAACACATAAGAAAGAAATGTCATTTTGAAACAGTAAGTTAAACATATTGAAAAAAATTTAAGTAAAATTCTGGTTGGCCAAGATTTTGTATCTTCTAAAAGAAATCTACAAGTTTGTTGAAATGCAGTGGTGACTAGGTAACCTCTCAGAAATGTTACGTCACAGTTCTGACCCTGACATTGAAATGTGTATGGTGATAAATGTCAAGTCTTATGAAAGACAGGGTGGTGAAAAAAAGGCAGGAATTGACACACTAGACGAAAACAGTCAATGGAGTAGAAAACTCAGATTAAAGAAAACAGAAAACCCAAAAGATATTCTACTTCTGTTTTCAATCTATTCAATAATAACCACTATTCTCTATACACTCATGTCAAAACAACTGAACAAAGATCAAAAAACAAAAACAAAACAAACAAAAAAGAAACAGAAAAGAGAAGAAAAAGACAACTAAATCCTCCCATGCTTCCACGGACATATCCTACAGCACACCCACGGACATATCGGACATCCTCCAGAGCTCCCACGGACGTGCCCTCCCGCGCGCCCACGGACATATTGTCCCACGCTCCATGGACATCCCCTCCCATGCCCATGGACATCCTCCAGGGCTCCACGGACATATCCTCCTGTGCACCAACAGCACAGGGTCTGACTGGGCCAGTTGTTTTCGGCATGATGGGCCCCATCACTGGGAAGTCTTCATGCCCCTGCCACCAGCTATTGAATTAGAAATTGGGGTGATGGGACCTAGCAATCTGGTTTAACAGACTGCTTCTGAGGCATGCTTAATTTTGACCCACAGTTCCAATAACGTGCCTAAAGCTTAATGGGCAATGCAGCCCTGCCATTAAGGTGACCAACCATTTTGGTTTTCACAGGACTGAGAACATTCCCTGGACAAGGAACTTTAAAAATCAAGACATTACTGCTGGGCATACTACCTGCTGTTACAGATCAAAGATGAAAAAAATTAACCACTTGAAATGGAATGGTGATTTTATGGACTGAGTGCTTGTTCCATGTTAGGTGGAGGAGGTCACAATCAAACCCCAGGAAGCACTACTGCATAACTGAGTCCATCATTTCAGGGCAATGCTACATTTTCTCCATTATTATCCTGAACAAACAAAGTACAGCTCCCAAGATTATCAGTGTCATACATTTACACAATTGCTAATTTGTTACCTACCTAAAAAAGCCTGTAGAGGAATGCTTCACGTCTGGAGGGAATGTGGAGTAAGGGAGTGCTTTGACAAAACAAATAACTTTTATTAAACTATAAAGCAATCAGAAATTCATGGAGTTTTTTGTTTTTTTGCAAAACCCTCTGACCATAATCAAACTGAGTTGAATGGTAGGCAGTACCTTTCTAGATTATTAAAATTCTGCCCTTTCAAAGTCCTAGGTCATAAATATAGTAAAAGTAAGTCACCATCAACACACAAAGCTAACTCTACATGTTAAGATCTCTTAAACCAGTTGGAGCTGGGCTAACCGTGGACTACCAGCCTGCAGCACTTCCTTCTGCAGGTGTGCAGAAGTCCCAGACTCCACTCCACAGACCGAAGCGAACATGAGCTGCACACGAAACTAGTAACTAGTGTAGATTCAAAATCCTTCCACAATTCACGTATAACTATACGCAAAACTACAACTTTT
This sequence comes from Myrmecophaga tridactyla, assembly GCA_004026745.1. NCBI lineage: Eukaryota > Metazoa > Chordata > Mammalia > Pilosa > Myrmecophagidae > Myrmecophaga > Myrmecophaga tridactyla. The sequence continues at coordinate 42,933 of PVIY010019104.1, forward strand.
GAAGTTTCCCATATCCTAGAGGGTAACCCCATATAAATTTATCACTATAACGCAACCTGCGTTTTAACAAGTATACTTAATTCTCAAAGTCCACATCTGGAAGTAAATTGGCCACTTCAGCCTCAACAGACAAGCAAAAGGAGATTCAGCAAATAAGGATCTAAGAAGCCTTAACTGTAAACCTTAATGACACAGAAAACATACATATAACCTCAAACAGATATGCTTCTGAAGCATGTTTCTTATTACTTAATTTCAGAATTTTTAATCTTAATATCTCAGTTTCACTTTGCAATTGTCCCTATATTCACTTAGTTTTAAATATTTTCAAGCTCTTCTAGTAAAAATAAAATCTAACACTCTACTTGAGGAAAAGAATCAGTCCTATAAGAGTTATAAATCTACTCTTCTCATTTATCTTTCATAAATTCCGACTGTTTACATGATTTCCTTAAAGAAATTACATTTGTTGATTCAAATCCTTGCACATACACTTACATACTAGCTATGTATCCCTGAGTGATTCGATTAATTACTCAGTCAGTTCCCCAATTTGTAAAATAAGAAAACCCTATACCACAGAGGAGAAAACTCTGAGTGGTTGTGAAGATTAAACAAAATTATTGCTTAAAATTTTAAGCAATGAAGCACTCTATAGATAGTATATATGGATTAGCATCCAAACTCTCTTAAAAACCTTCCTCAAAGCAATAGTCTACAACTCAAAGACCTGACAACTACAGGTGATATGGTATGGGTGAGTAGGACAGAGTTTTACTTGATGTAGCACTAACCAACTTTTTAACCAATGTGGCAAAAAAGCAACATTGGCCTCATTCACACCAATGCGTCAACTGGGCCCATTCATAACAATGAAATTACGACAATAATGACGTGAGAAACACTATCCTTTTACTTTACTTTTCATTTAAGGAAATACAAAACAAAGTTATAAAAAGTTATAAAAGATATACTTGATTTCTGTGTTTTTCACTTTATAAAAGAATCCGGGTCATTCCAATGAATTTTATATGTATTGGTACTTAAAAATAATGTTAGTAGCATTTTTAGAATGAAACTATTGTACAAAATAAGCAAACTAAAAATAAAATCATATCATTTAGTCATTCAAACATTTATGTTAGTTAATATATTTTAAAATCCAATTTTTCTTTTTCATATGCAATTGTCAAAACTTTCCTGTGATAATGTGCAAACATTTCCAAGCCATGTGAACATTTTCATCATAGTTATTTAACTTGAATGCCATTAAATGCGAATGTCAGCCACAAATGTACCAAATGTATCCAACATACATGAAGACATTTGAGACTACTCTCCAGAGCTGAGACTACTCTCCAGAGTTGAGAGCCTCTGGCACACCACTCGTTTCTTCCCCCTACGTGAAAAATGAAGCATTTGGCTCTGTGTTGGCTCCTTGGGCTCCTGGAACACAAATTCTCCAGCAGCTCCAGGGCCCCTGTTTTAGTTTGCTAATGCTGCTGGAATGCAATATATCAGAAATGGGTTGGCTTTTGTAAAGGGGATTTATTAAGTTACAAGTTTACAATTCTAAGATCCCACCCTAAACAATAGTGTTCACAACTGGATGGGTCACATCTCCATGGAAACAACCTAATCAAAAAGACCCCACCCTAAAATATTAAATTAGGATTAAAGAACATATCTTTTCTGGGTACACAACAGTTTCAAACTGGCACAGCCTCTCATCCATAGTGGGCAGTGGCCCACTCTGGAACCAGCCGCTGAAGGAGAATCTGGTTCAGAGCAGCTGCCTTGTTTGTGCTCAGCAGATCATCAATCATTATGCAGAGACCTCAGACTCCAGTTATCCTCAGTGAAGTCTCGATGCACCAGGTCCCATGCGGCAACCCCAAAGTTGGAACAGCCCAATACCTTTCAACATACGTGTAATCTCTTACAGGCATATGTTTGGGAGGCCATGGTCTAGAGTATTTATAGAATGAGTAGCTGCTGCAGACACAGATACAGGTACCATTATACCGCAGAGAGCAACAACAGTTTAAAAACCTACTCTCACAGAGCTTACAGTATAAAGGAAGCATGTAAGGTTGGATAAAACATGTTAGGGATTCAGATAATATGGGCAATGAAGAGTCACTGAAGACTTTTTTTTTTTTATTTTTTACATGGGCAGGCACTCTTGCCGCTGAGCCACCGTGGCCCGCCCTCACTGAAGACTTTTAAGACACAAAACAGAAGACTAGATCCAAGTTTTATAAAAGATCAGACTGCCTGTGACGTAGACGATCTGAGAGAAGGGTGGGGAGAACAAGCTACTGGTCGGAAGACTGTGGCAGCAATCCAGATTGTAAACACCTGTTTCATGACTGTTCTAGCTTGCTGGCTGCTGGAATACAACATATCAGAAAGTCAACAGCTTTTGAAAAAGGGAATTTAATAAGTTGCTAGTTTACAGTTCTTAGGCTGAGAAAATGTCCCAATTAAAACAAGTCTATAGAAATGTCCAATCTAAGGCATCCAGGGAAAGATACCTTGGTTCAAGAAGGCCAATGAAGTTCAGGGTTTCTCTCTCAGCTGGAAGGGCACATGGGGAACACTGTCATCTGCTAGCTTCCTCTCCAGCTCCCTGGAAGGCGTTTTCCTTCTTCATCTCCAAAAGTCGCTGGCTGGTGGACTCTGCTTTGTGGTGCTGTGGCATTCTCTGCTCACTCTGAAACTCCAGCTTTCTCCAAAATGTTTCCTCTTTTATAGGATTCCAATAAAATAATCAAGATCCACCTGGAATGGGTGGAGACAGTCTCTGCCTAATCCAATTTAACACCCATTCTTAAACGAGCCACATTTCCATGGAGACAATCTAATCAAGTTTCCAACATACAGTGCTGAATAGAGATTAGAAAACATGGCTGCCTTTACAAAATGGAATTAGGATTAAAACTTGGCTTTTCTGGCATAAATACATCCTTTCAAACTGGCACAATGATGATGGGAATGATTTTTTTAAAAAGGTGGATTTGAGATTTACTTAAAGATAATATCTCATAGTTTCTCATAGCTTATGTAGCAAGTTATTAATAAAAATTTGTTAACAAAGCCTAAATGGCTTTGCTTTTTTTTTTTTTTTTTTTTTTTTTACTTTTGGCTAATTCTCTGGTATCTATTTACTTTTACATAACATTTTTCCTTCTTAAAAGCAGAGGGCAGGATATAAATTCTGGAGGAAGATCCTGGTTGCCAACATTCTAGTTCATTCAAATCTTATTCTAGTTTAAAGAAGTCTGAAGCAAGGCTAGCACCTGAGCTGCTGACTACACCTTCTGAAAAAGGGAGCTTTAGATAGTGAAGAAAAGGCATTACAAATGTAGAGGGCAGACTCGCCCGATCTGAGTTCCCCAAAGCCGCGGCGGCCGGCGCACCTCCCCCATAGGCGGCTCCGCGGAGAGAAAGGAAACAGTAGCAG
>PVIY010019105.1:8506-46500 GCA_004026745.1 Myrmecophaga tridactyla
ATCCTGTAAGGATGTGAAGGAAGAAGGATTCAGTACAGAAGAAATTTAACAATGTAGTTTCAGAAAAGCCCTTAGTGATCCTATGAGAAACCCAGGAGCTGGGTTTCCTTTTCAGCATTGTCCCAAACTGAGCCAAATCCTTGGCCTTAAAGGAAGGGACGTGGGCAGTACCCACAGCATACACTAGAGTGACAACCAGAGTCCTAGACTCAGTATGCAGCAAAACCGGGGGTTGACCCAAGGGGGAGTTTGCTTTCTTAAGCTCCATTTGAACAGTAAACACCATGCATGAAAGCCCAGAGGTGATAAGCTCAAGCCAGATGACTGAGGACAGGGAAGGAGGCCTGTGTGGCTAGAGGCAAAAAGTAGTAAGGGTAAAGAATGGTCATTAATTCTTTTTACAGATACCTAACCATGTTACAGGCTGTGAGGATAAAGCAATAAGAAACAAAACAAAACAAAAACGGTTCCGTATCTTCATTAAGCTTGTATTCCAGTATATGCAGGAAGTGTGTGTGAGTGTACATGTGTGTATATCCACAGTGGGAAATGCTATGCAGATAAAGTAGGAAAGGAACGGAGGGTGGTCAGAGACAGAGCCAATGAGGAGGTGACACTGGAGCAGATATTTACATGAGGCAAGGAAGGGAATATGCAGCTATCCAGGGAGGTGTCTAAAACCAGCAAGTGCAAAGATTCTGAGGCAGGAGTCAGGCGGCCTGTCTGCCTAACTACTAGCAGGCCAGTGTGACTAGAAGTAATGAAGGGAAAGAATGACCAGAGATGACCAGGTGGGCACGGCTGGATCCTGCCAGGCCATGGGGGCCAAGGTAGGGAATTTATCCAGAGGGGAATAGGGAGCTGTCAAAGGCCTAATCAGAAATATCACAGGATTATTTTGCCTCTTCAGTCTCAAAGGGCTTTTCTTCCAAACCTAGGAGGTAAACTCATGGAGGTCAGCTCTTCCTTCTGTCATTCGATCTGCAGCTGATCGTCTCTGGATCTTCTCTCAGGCAGAAAATCATGTGTCTTTAAATGCAGGGCTTTCATCTTTCAAAGTTTGAAAGTGCCAAGGGATACAATGGAGAATGGAGGGAGGAAAGAGACGGGAAATGGGAACGGGAGACTAAAATTAGGGATAATTGAGACACAAGAACAGTGGAAACAACTGCACAAAGAACAACACATTAGAAGAGAGGCACCGGAAAGCCCAGAGAAGAAAGAGGAAGTAAATGGATACTGGATGTGGGAAGATGGAAAAGGAAGCTTTAAAGATTACTGCTAGGAATAAAGCTGATGTGGAATTAGTTTCCAAAAACAGAGGGATCTGTGACAAATTATTTTATTATTATTCAATTGATTTCCTTATCCGTAATATCAACTTCATTGGGTTGGTGTGAGATTAACCCAATCAGATAATGTATGCAATGTCTGAAAATAAGACGTAAAATAATGAAGCATACTGGACTCATAGTTCATTAAGTCCCAAATAGAGATGGACCCACTGCACATTTTAAGAAAAATGCACCGTATTATATTTCACCGTGTAGGTAGGGGAAGGCATTCATATCTGTTTTGTGCACTTACTCCGTGCCAGGAAAATTGGTCCAGGCAACACTGAGGACACTGTGAGGCAGGTAAACTGCTCCCATTTTACAGGTGAAGAATGAAGCCTCAACACAGGGAAGAAGTAAGTCCCAGGTCCCAGAGCCACCAAAAAGCTGAGCCCACACTCTTTCCAACCCTTGTCTATCCAAGTTTACTTGTTTGTTTGTTTTAGGATGCAAATGAGTAAAGCAGAACAAGTGTCACTCTTTCCCCCTCACTCCCCACAGATCAAGGAAAGACATTAAAAACCTCTAGAGGTTACTACCTTTGGTGATGGAGCCAGAATCGAAAGGTCGATTTTCTAATTCTCTATAAGAAATCCAAGGTAAAAATGTCCTGATGAAGTTTTCATTCCCGTACTTTAAAAAGTACTCTTTGAAAAATTAAATTAAGATTTGAAAATGTGTCACAAATGGGATGCTATTTCCCGAATGAGTTACGGACAAAGGAACGTAATATTTGCATTTTTGAAAACCATGTGCTTGTGCTGCTTTTTAAATTTCAAAAAACGAGTTAATGAAGAGCCTCATAGTTACAAACCAGCGGTTGCCACGGGCCATACACCAGCTCCCTTAGTCAGTTCTTGCTCCCCATCTCACCGCTGCCCTGGGAGAAGCCTGGGTGAATGCACCGACTGCAGCCCGAGTGGCGTGGGACCACCATCTCGATCCCTCCCGGGATGCCAAGCCGAGCGCTTTCTGGACCTTCTTCGGGCAACTCAGGCGGGATCCTTCAGGGCGCCCCGCCCTCTCACCCCCGGGAAGGGGTGGGGGTGGGGGTGAGGGTGGGGGGGCCCTCGCGCACTGGGCGCCCGCGGGAGCGCACGCTCTGGAGGGTCTGGTCCTGGTGGACATCCCTGGCCTGGCCGGAGACATCAGCCTTTCCAGCGCCCTGCAGCGCCCCGAGTGGCCTTCCGGGGCGGGGTGGCCGCGCGGGTGGCGTCTGGTTACAAGGTTCGAGCCGCACCCAGGCGCGCGGAGACGGCCTGCGCCACCCGAGGGATTCACTCCACAGGTGAAGAACCAGCATTCTTCTGGACCAGGAGCCACCACGTAGTTTGTCACCACCCTGGCAGGGGACGATGAGGCGGTGCCTGCGACCCGGTGCCCGTGGGCGCAGAGCGGGGAGGAGTGGCGAGTGGCCGGCCAGCGTGTCCGCAGAGGCCGGGGCCGCGCGGGCTGGACACGGGCGCGCAGGAACTCTTCGAGGGTAACCGTCTCTGGGCTCGTCCTTGACCCTAAGCAGGCCGGGAGCGGGATCTTCCGTCCCGCGAGCTGCCCCGCCTCGGCCTGGGAAGCTCCGCCACTGCCCTCACCGGGTCCTTCTCGGCATCAGCTCTCCCCATCCTGGGCTAGTCCCTGCCAAACCCTCGTCCCGAAACCGGGCCCGCCCCTCTCCGGGCCTCGGCCAATGGGAAGCTTTGGTTAGGTTGGGGGTGGAGTCGTCCCGAGCCGCCCCCCAGCTCCCGGCCAATGGGCGGGGCGCGGGGGCCGGCGCCTGGGGCCGCTGTCGGCTTTCGCAAACCGAATGAGGCGCGCGGGGACCCGGGCTGCGCAGAGCGCGCGGTGCCCCTGCAGCTGCCGCCGCCGCCACCGCTGCCGCCTCTCTTGGGCTCCAGCCGCCGCCTCCCCCTCGCTCCGTTGCCCGGCCGTCTCTGCGCCGCTCCGTGTGCCACGGAGGGGCCTTTGCACGGCGGGTGAACTTCCAGGGCGAGTCCCAACGGACCTCCCCGGCCGGATCGACCGGCGGGCGAGCGCGCAGACGGACAGACTGACCAGCAGCCGGCGAACAGCATGGCGGTGGAAGAAGAGGGGCTCCGGGTCTTCCAGAGCGTGAAGATCAAAATCGGTAGGCGTTCCTCTGCCCTCGGGGAGCAGCGCGGGCCCCCCGCAGCCTCGCGCTCGGCCGCTGACAATGGGCGGGTGGGAGCTTTGCAAAGTCGGCGCGGCGGAGACGCCCCCCCATCCCCCTCCCCCGCACCCCCTACCCGGCCGCCCGACTCTCCTCTCTGGCCTCCCTCCTCCCGGGATCGGCGCGACTGCCTCCCGCGTGGCCTGCGGGGGACCGCGACCCAGGCGCCCTCAGGGCGACTGCGCGGTCACACTTGGAGCGCTGTCCCTGGGAGGGACGGGGCTGAGTCTGTCTGCCTCGGTTCCTTTTCCCCATCTTCCTCCCCTGGGGGTCCCCGCCGAGCCTGGGCTCCGGGAGGACGAGGCTCCCCGCACTGCCTCTGCTCGCCGAACGGCCGCGGATTCCTCCGGGCGCGCGGGCGGAGGAGGTGGGATCTGCCTGCCCCGAGGAGAGGGAGGGCTGGTGCAGGGCGCGAGGCCCGTCCCCCCGTCGTGTGCGAGTGTGTGTGTGTGTGTGTGTGTGTATACTTCAGGTGCCAGAACCACCCCCCACGGAGTCCCCGCGTCTCCTCTTGGTCGCTGTGCCAAGAAACTTCCTTTCCGGGGGACTGTGATCGCGCCTCCAATCTGGACATTGTTTCCGCAAAGGGCGCGCGGCCCTGCCGGGGCTGCTGGCTGCAGAGCGCATCCGTTCCCGCCCCTAATGGGCAATTCCCTTCTCCGGGCCTGTCTGGGTCTTCGCTCCCAGAGTCAGGCAGGTCTTCCTGTGTGTGTGTGTGTGTGTGTGTGTGTGTGTGTGTGTGTGTGTGTGTGTGTGTGTGTGTGTGCATGTGTGAGTGTGTGCGCGCGCGTGTGTGATAGAGGGCGCTCTGGTCGAGGACGCCCGCCAGGCGGGGAGACACCCGGGCGGCCGGCAGGTTCTCCCGGCGATCGGGTTGGTTTCATTGAGGACCTGCCGCCAGGCGTCGGGTCACGCGGGGCTTGCCATTCAGGCCGCCGAGACTCCGCGCCGCGGCAGCTTTTCTCCCTGGACAGGCAGAGCTGGGTTTCACTTGGGTTCCCGAGGGAAAGGAAACGCTGCTTCTCGAAAGGATTCCGGGGAAGGAGGGGAGGAGTTCACGAAGTGCTGTTGTGTCTGAAAGGGTTGCATGGGAACTCTCCAGGGCTATTGAGAAGATATTTGCTCCCCCGGTTCTACTTTATTAGAGAGGAATGATGAGGTTCCTCCCCCCATCCCCCCCCCCTAAAAAGAAACAAAAACCAAAACATGATCAGTATCTGGCATGACTATCACACATTTATGTCATAACTATGCCTTTTCACAAGGCTGTTGGATGACAGGATGGTTGGTTTGGGCAGAGGGCTTTGAGAATCTAAAGTATTATCCTGGCCTCAGGATCCTTTTCACCCACTGAACTGAGTTTTACATTTATACATTAATAATCTAGTCCCATATGAAAAAGAAAGCATGCAGTTAAGGGAACAAAGCCAGGCACCCAGTGACTATTTAAGAATCAGTTGTTGATGATATTTGATGCTGTCTGAGGAATGCCAACTACCCTAAATCACGTGGTTTCTTTCCTATCTGCTTTATTTTGGTTTATGGATCATCACTGAGACACCGTTTTGATATTTGGCATAGAAGCAGTGCAGATAGGATGTGGCAACACTTAGCTTTGACTAGTAGTCTACACATGAGGGATGTCTCTTGTCTATGTGGTTGCAATCTGCTGTCACTTTCATACTGAGAAACTCAACATTGTGTTCTACCCGATTTGTCTAAAAGGTGACCTCACTGTGGGGGGACAAGTGAAAACCCACAACCCTACCTCTCTTCAAAGATTCGTCTGTTATATTCAGGTTTCTGAAGCTCCATTCAGCCAAGATGCCTGAGCTGAATGAATGAGTCCAGTGTAGCTGGGTGAGGAATGCAGTGCTTTCTTAATTGAGGACAGTGGGGGGCAGGGGTGAGGCAGGAGGGTGGGCCGGGATGAGATGGGACGATGGAGGAATGTGAGGGGTTTCCAAGTACAGCGGGCAGAGCTCCATCTGGGGACTTTGTAGTTCAAGTCTGGCCTAGCCAGTCTCAGCCTCAGCTTCAGCAGCTGTTTACGTAGGGAAGAATTCCAGTGGTGTGTTAAACATGGAGAATTTCTTTCTTTCCACTAGTATAGTATGTAAAACAGGAGGGCAAGGAGAGAAATGCAAGGGCCGGGAACCCTGCACAGCTGGCATGCCAACATAACTCAGCTTAACATCTGATACTCGTGGAAGGGCTTTCTGCATACGAACACGGAGGAACCTGATTAGAAGGAAGGAGGCTTGAAGAAGCTGTTTGATTTGGCGATTCTCCCCCCTTCCTAGCTCTTTTGTGTTCCACTTTGAACAAGCCAGCAAAACACCAGGGCTCAGCTGAGGATTAGAGTGACTGCTGGAGCATCTGCTGTCTCTAATCACATATGGGCCTGGGTTGTATTTGAGCCTTTGGAAGCCAACCCAGCGTTCAGGGATTGTATCAGTGAGGATGGGTAGCCACCTGGAAATGTCCGTGCGCAGCCAGCTCACTTCTTGGATGTAGCTCAAGCTCGGAGTTGAGCCTTCACCTGCAGTGCTGGGTGTGCGGGGAGGGGGGTCATCTGTGACCTGGGGGCCAGGCAAGGAGCCATGGATGCACGAAGAGGCAAAGTACCCTCTTGCGTTTGAACACAGACATGTTTCAGGTTATGTTGCTGAGTTAGAACTTTAGGCTGGAATCCCTGAAGATAAACTTGTGTGGTGTTTAGTCCCATTTACCTGTTGCAGGGGGCGCAAGGTCTCAGTGCAGGGCGGGTAAAAAAGCCTGTTATAGAACATGAAGTCAGAGATTGCTCCAGAGCGCGGGCAGGAGGTGTGCCGAGCTCTGTTCAGTTTTTTTTCCCTTAATCTTCTTTTTTTGTGGCCAATCTCAGCTCTGCCTTGCCTCGCCCAAACGTCCCTGGTCTTGAAGGCATTGATAAAACTGTAAGTGACACTACAATAAATTTTGAAGAGGAGCAAATGTACTTTAAACACACACACTCATACACAGAGTCCCTCTTTCATTATCCTGGGGAGACTGTGTGGCCCAGCAGATAAATTAATCTCTGAGACTTGTTTCCAGGCAAGCTGGTTTTGTGCCCTGTCTTTGCTATTGACTTGCTGGGTGACCCCGTGTAAGTGTCTTCCCCTTTCATGGCCTCATTTGTCCGTTTGCAAAATGTAGGCAATTATTGTCCGGCTGCAACTGAGATCCGGGGCAAATGTTTGCAAAATGTAGGCAATTATTGTCCGGCTGCAATTGAGATCCGGGGCAAACTTAAAGATAGTGTTGTTCAGGTTGAGATGACTGCCCCCCCTTTCCCCCCAAAAAAAGACAAAAAGAAAAATTCTCCATACATAATAAGCAATGTTACAACTACATTGCTAAGAAAAAGGGTGAAGATTTTTGGCGGCATGGGGAGTGCTCTCTAGGTGTGTGTAGGGGTCTTGGCCTTTTTTAGTTCTTAAATAGTTTTGAAAACAAATAATGGTATCTCATCCCATTCAGAGGCTAAAGTTAGGGAAACGGGAAGAATCTCTTCCTTTCCACCCCCCTTCCCCTTTCTTTTTCCTTCCACCTTTTGCAAATGACCTAATACATATGTAAGCGCCAAATAAAAATAAGATTTTTTTGTTGTAATTATTTTAAATTTTTGTCCTGAGGAATCTGTTGCTTTCCCTATTTAACTCTTGCAAGATTGTTTTGGATATGTGCTTCTGTAGGCCTAAATAATCTTAAACTTTATGCACCGTTGGTAACGATGATTATTTTTACAATAGCATCTCGGTGTGTCATGTAAGACTAAACCCAAACTTCCTATGAGAGTGCTGCTTTGAGGAAGTATGCTATTCTGACTTTCCATGAGTCAGGGCTCCAGGACCTGAAGGGAAGCGACTTGAAGATTTGTAGAAGATGATTGGGTGACAAAACCCACAGCGAGAGCACTTCTGCTTGGCAGCATTATTTTGGACCTGAAGCTCCGCTAGGCATTGCAGTATGTCTTCACTTCCCAGTGCTAGATTCCTTTTCTATAATATTTACTGCTCATTTTTTAAAGCGTCATTTTATCGTGATAAATGTCTTCAATAAAGAGCAATACACAAAGGTGTTCTCTCAAGCTGAAAAAAAAAAAAATCCTAAACTTTCACGCTAGGACAATAAACGTTCTCTTGGACTAACAGACTCTTGTGACTTTGTTCATTTTTTTCCATCATCAAGTTGGAGGGACTCATTCAGATCTATGCGTGTGTGGGTGTGTTTGTAGGTCTCACGTGAAATTGCATTTTGCTAGTTCTCTGTGATAGGCTGCCCTGAGGGCCCCCCAACCCCACACCCCCGTCTCTCCACCCCACTGGTGTTAGTGACAGTATTGGAGGCAGGTGACTCGGCAGTGCCTTCTGTCCAATTCCCTTCCTTTACTGTGAGCAAGTTGGAGCCTAACGTTAGGGACTTGCTAAAGGTCATTGGGTGAGTTTGTAGCAGCAACAGGATTCGATCCTGGGTCTTGGGAACAACCCCCGCCCCGCCCCCCACCCGGATCTGGTGCACCCCCTCCACGCCAGGCCACGTCCAGGAACCCACCACCGGGGGGCTGTGGTCTTTTGTGTAAAACCAGTACCGTTTCAAAGCGATTCTTTTCGCGACTCATACCGTAATGTATGGCATTTCCTAGCGGTGGCCTAATGTATGGCATTTCCTAGCGGTGGCCTAATGTATGGCATTTCCTAGCGGTGGCCTAATGTATGGCGTTTCCTAGCGGTGGCCTAATGTATGGCGTTTCCTAACGGTGGCCTAATGTATGGCATTTCCTAGCGGTGGCCTAATGTATGGCGTTTCCTAGCGGTGGCCTAATGTATGGCATTTCCTAGCGGTGGCCTACTTTCTGGTAATTCACTTGGCCTCCCAACCCCACACGCAGTTAAGAACACGGCCCCACAGGAAGGAGCCGGCACTCCCGTGGCTCACCCACTTGGTGACGCGGTCCCTAAGGGCCACGTGCTCGGTGTGACTCTTGACAAGTTTATTTTGCTATTTTATGTATGAAACAGAAGCATCTCCTTTTAAAACCACCCCAAAACTCACATCAGCCACTCGATTTATAATAATGTGATGTAAGGATCCTTTCTATTTCCCTTTACAGACCACAGAATGTCCCTGAGCTGTTATGGAACTGCTGTTATGGAACTCTGTACAGGTGCAGCTTATGTTCCTAGAAATGAACAGAGGTGTTGGCCATGCATTAAAGGCAGATGATCTAACCTGCCTCTCGCCTTTCCATTTTGCCCAAGCCCCCCTCCTTTTAAAACACCCTGCCTTTGCTTGCCCTTCCACCACCCACAGCTCAGGAATAAGCCTCCATTTCCTTCTCTCCTCAACTACATAGCCTCTTATCCAAATTCCCTCGTCTCTTTTCATCTCTTGTTAAGTATCCTTGGGAAAATCTTGCCCTGTGTTTTGGTTTATCTCCGGTGAACCAAAACAAAGAACCTTCTATGACATCAACTTGAGAGTGGTGTATCTAACGCCTATGCCAAAGGAAAAAAAAAATCACCACTTTTGGGATGAAATCCGGTAAAATAGTGTTCCACTGCCAACAAGGTAGCAAGTCTGGAGATCTACGTCATCCTCTCCTGATTAAATGTTCATCCCTTTAAATGCCACATGAGTGATACAAAGAAGAGCAAGACAATTAATTAGTCTTTTGGTTTTTCCATTTCCTTAGTTGGTCATGCAACGTATCAATTTCTACTTTTGCTATTTTAAAAGTCCATCTGTGCCGTGTGTACAAGATGACCTTCCAATTCCCTTCTAGCTCTAAATATCAAGTACCATATTTTGGCTATGTTGACTATCAAATAGGCTTTGGGGGCTTGCCTGGGAATCCAACCATCAGATGTGGTGTGGTTTCCAATTAAAATGAAATTTCACCATTTCACATTTGGAGTCATTTAAAAAACTTCATTAATTCATGTTTTAAATTAGAGAAGTGGGTTAAGAACAATCATGCATAAAATACCGTGGAATCATTTTCAGCTGTGAATGAGCGTAACGAGGTCTGCAGCAGTTACGATATTGAACGTCATTTTCATTTGTTTCTTTGTCTTTCTTCAGCACAGTGCTCTTCTTTTCTCTCGGTGGCTAGACCTTGCTGCCTTGAATCTTGGGGCTCTCCTGAAGATTCACTGGGCTCAAAGCACCTTCTGATGTGCCTTTACTGTAAGACTAGAACTTGTCTGTGAAAAAGGGCCCGGTGACAGTTTGGGCTCAAAAAAATACATCAAAACTGACGGGTCCTTTCATTCAGCAAAAAGTGGTCATGCAGTGGGCTCCCACTGGGCGAGGCCATAGAGTAGCACTGACTGAGAAATGCAGGTTTTGGGTCGGGACTTAGGTTGTGATGCTCTCTGGGCCACTTACTAGCAGTTTGGCCTGGGAAAAGCTGTTGGAGCCTCAGCTTCCTCCAGTGAAACCCAGCGACAGGTAACTGTGTCACAGGAGTGTTTAAGGATCAAATGAGATAGTGGCTCTCGAAGTGCTAAGCACCATCCATTTTAATAAGATAATAATTATGAGTAATGTCTCCCACAGGGTTAAGGTGAAAGATTTTGGACATATAAGGGAACAATGTTTGTTTATTTATTAATAAGTAAATGTTGGCCACACATGGTTCTTGACATCAGGAAGTTTATATTCTCCTGAACACTCTGATGCTAAAATTAACTTGGATATTCTTTTAACCGGGCTCAGCTAGCTGTCTCTGCTATTTTTAACCTCTAAGGACTAATGTACACAACTGGATTGTTCCTGGGAAAGCAGCACAGGCCTAATGGCCAGCAGTAATTTCAGTTCTTGAGGCTTCAAGCTTTGCCTGGGAAGGGGGAATGGATTTCCTGGGTATTTGTGTATGGGAGGATGTGGGGAAGAATTTAAGCGCGTACGTTGCGTGTATCACCTCATTTTAATTTACAGTCTCACAACCCATGACTTTGACGTTGAGGAAATGAGGCTCACAGAACTTAAATATCCTGCCCAAAGTCACTCAGCCTGCAAGAGCTGAAGCAGGGATGTGAGCCCAGGTATGTGGGGCTCCAAAGTTCTGGTTCTTTGTGCTACTTAATACCATCTCTCAACTTAGAGGCCCTTTCCTCTTTTTTTTTTTTTTCATGAGCTTAGATTTGAATGGAAAGAAAGTAGGGAAGCACCGGAAAAGAGAGGAAAGGAGCAAGCTTGTGGGGACCACAGGCAGTACGCAGGAGGGGAAGGGACGAGGGCCTCTGGTTTGTGAGGACAGGGAAAAACGCTGAACTGGGAGTTTCGAGGAATGGTTGGTCATTGACCAAGTGGTGGTGGGGACAGAAATTGGAAAGGAGAACAATCTAATGTCATTTTTTTTCCCCTATGGCATTTTCAGTGTCTTTAAGAGGCTGTCTTAGACAAAATAAAGGGCTACCATCACCGCAAGTGGTCCCCCCTGAACATGTTAAAAAAAAGGCACCCCCGTTGGGTGCTGAATTAATGAGCAGAGTGTGGACACCCTGAAGTGACCCTGTAGACATAGACTTCAGTAGAAAACATTTTTATTTATGTCTCTGAAGCTAATGAGGCATTTAGATGTACAGGCCCTCTTCCCCAAAACGAAGTGAAGTGAATTGCATCATTCTGAAGAATAAACATTATGATATCAGATTTTAAACATACGCATGCACATGTTTGGAAGGTAGATTGAAGTGTGGCTGGAAACAACCAGAAGTGAAGCGGTAGCTGTTGTAATTTTGTTTAAATAGCATTAGGAATTAATTTGTAAGTTGCATGTGAAAGCAAAGGCAGAGATGGAAGAGAGCCTGCCTGTCCCCTTTGAGCAGTCTTGGAGGTGGAGTTCAGATTAAGCTGAATCCAGGTTCTGCAGATGTTAGTGGTAAAAGAAGTCCTTCCCCATGGCTGCTTGGGGAGCCAGCTGTGGAGAGGAGGGCTTGGAACTTGCAAACCCGAGACTGTGTCTCAGCTTTATTTCTTGTCAATTCTGTAACTTTACGCAGATCTCCTAACCTCAGTTAAGTTTTGCCTCGGTTTCTTTGTCAAAGTAGAAGAGTAAGGAAGTTTAACTGAGACTGTGCATGTAAACCAAAGCACTTTAAATGCTCAGCTCTTTATAGATATGTAGTGTTAATTCTAGAATAATTTAAAGGTATTTGCCTTGTTACTCTTGTAACAAACATTAGCGTTCTACCTAAGCACTCCCTCCACCCCCCAAAATAAAGGAAAGAAAAGAAAAGAAAGAAAGAAAAAGAGCTATACTTGAGTAAGTGTTAGGTGAGAGCTCTGAGCGTTCAGAAGCGGCAGAAATTGTTTTGGTTTTTACTAGACAGGAAAGACTTCTTAGAGAAAGTTGTTGAAGTTGCCTTTGAAGAATGGGTGGGGTTTTGAGAAAGGAAGGAGTCAGTTCAGGCTGGGGTGAGCATTTGTAAAGATGCACAAGTAAGGCCATGTGAGCAGCTTTTGGAGGGCAGTAGGGAGTTGTACTGGGTTGGGGAGGTGTGGGAGTGGGGACGGGGCCTCTGGCCTTTGGGTGCGTAGAGTGGGGCAGTTATGATAGACCAAGCCAGGACTTCCTATCCCATGGGTGTGGCTGGGTCTCTGGAAGTTCTGGGGTGAGAGGGCAGGTATAAAACCATGGGGTGCTCGAGCTGGGCTGATTATCTAGTCTTTTGCATCCAGATGTCTGAGTAAGAGTCTTTACTCAGTACAGTAAAGGACCTGCAAGGAGCTCCTTGCATGGCTGGAATGTTCTAGCTTTGACGAGTAGGTGAAGATTGGGTGCAAGAATCTTCACTGCCGCCTCACCCATGGTCAACCATTGAATGAACATGTAGCAAAAAACTGGAAAGAAAGCAAACGCCAGTTGGAAGGGAAATGGCCCCACATATCAGGGCTCGTCCATCCTGTGAACTATGACGCAGCTCTTCAGAGGAATGAATTAGATCGAAAGACAGAACAAATGGCTGGTAGGGCATTCCATGGATATGATTAGAAAGAAAAGCAAGATGCAGAAAAGTCTGTCTCATATTCTCTCCTTAAAATAATAAAACCTAAGGATAAATACATTATATATGCACAAAAGTAAAGACCGACATGAGTCTGTTAATTAATTATCTGAGGTGGGAAATCTGGGGAGGCTTATTTAGGAATTGGGAAGAGACAAACAAGTGAGGAAAAATGGTCTGTTTTGTAAAAGCAAGTATATGACCATATTCTGTATATATATATATATGTATGTATACATACATACATATATATTACATATTTCTGTATATATGTGTATAAAATATGTAATATTTTGTATACATAAAGAAAGAACAATTAAAATAATCAACAACCTTGAAAAATGAAGGAATATTCAATAGGGAATATTAAGACACAGAAAGATAAAATAATATACTCAGATTAAGGAGAACTTTTATGTAAGGAAAGTAGGATGGCGAGAAAGACAGGAGCCCAGGTGTGAGTAAATAACTAAGTGGAGAAAGCAAATGCTGCTGCATAAGCAAGGACCAGGCTGGCTTGTGAGAAAGACCTTGAATGCGGGGCTCAGACATTCAGAATTAGGGTTCAGTTATCCTCACTTTCGTGTTTTAGTAAAATGTGGGAGCAGACACTAAAGTGAAACTCTGATATAGGATAGAAGGGAATTTGAAGTTATTTTATCTGTAACAGATTACTCAGTTTTTTTTTAAAAGCAGATTTCACAACTAACAGATAACTCTGAACTTTAGTATAAATGCAAATGACACGATTATTTAGATTTTGTAGAAATAGAAATGAGATGAATTGTGTCCAATTTTTTAGCTTCACTTGGTTCTGAAAGTAATTTCTGGGCTTGCTCCATGGGAATCTTAGGAAATGAGTCCTCAACATGAGGATTAATTAGATTAACCTAAAGGCCCACTCCAGGCACTAATGTGTCAGGGAGTCTTTTGGTTTATGTGTGTTTTTGATCTTTGCTGGAAATGATAGATCAACAAGATGACTGAGGATCAAAAAATAGTGATTCCTTGTTTAATGAGTGTCTCAAAATATTAGGCAATCTTCTGCAGCATGCACGGCTCCTTGGCTATGTTCCCCTGGGCAGAGCTCTAGCTGTCCTGAAATTTGGTATTCCAGTTTTCAGTTTTTGAGAAGGTTGAACTCCGCACTTGGAATGATCGCTTATCAGAATTTAGGGATTGATTTAATTCCTTTGGGGTACAGTCAGTTTTCTGCTGGCAAAAGAACACTGTTAGTAAATGTCCCATCTTTCATCTCAGTATTCTCAAAAATGCTATGAAGTAGCATTACACACTTAGGGAGGGTGGTGGAAGAAGAGGCAAAAAGCCCTGCCAGGGCTATGCAAATGGGTAATTTCCTAGAAACAGAAACTAGTACTTTTGACGCCTAAGTCAATGGAGGAATAACTCTTGTGCCTGTTTTTTACCTCTTTGTATCCTTCTTTTTCATATTATTTTAATAATTTCCAAAATTTAAAGAATTTTTCTATCTTAGCCTGTAATTGCCAACTGGATAAATTGCAAAGGGAAGGAAAGGGTCAAGGGTCTGTGTCTTTTTCAGTTTTGTGGTGACTCAGAGTGCCATCTCTGCAGTGTAGAAGGAAAACCTGGTTCTGGAGACTCCTGCCTGCAGGTGGTGATGCCTTTTCCTAGCCATATTGACCAGATTCCAGCTGTGTGTCAGGGTTGCCTAGCAGAGTTTTATGTTTGCTAGCCATGCCCCATTGGTGCCCACTCCCCCATCAGCCACAGAATCACATCTGTGAGACTTTTTCTGATAACTCTCTTTAACTCCTTTGCCTGCTGCTGCTTTGGTGCAGTTGTCCTTCCAGGGAAGGAGACAGGAAGGCAGGGAAACCATGGTTTGGCATAACTGAAAGGATTCTGGGTAATGTCTTCTACTTTCTTTCTAGAACCCAGCAGATTCTTTGGGGACATTTAATAAAGCTTGGATTTCTAATTATTATTGAATTTTTTTCTTTAGTTTTTTTTGCTTTTGGACTTCATAGTTTAGTAAAGGCCAGCATGGGTCTAAATTAAGTGTGATCTGTTCTTGGAATCGCTTTCTTCGTGCATTGAGCAAGAGCCAATTTCCACTTCCCTGTTAGGTTCCCTTACTGCTCCTTTTTCTGTTTCAAAGGCATCACACACAGCAATTCCACACACAGACAAGCACTTCAAATAGTTGAGGACAGCTACATGTGCGACCTAAATATTTTCTTTAGTTTTGTTCTATTATTTATTTCTTCCTAGAAGAAAAGATTGCACATTCCCTTTTGTGGTTTCTCTTTTTGGTTTTAAACTCAGTTCTGGAAGGTTCTAAAACAACCAATTTATTTTGATTTTGTGTCCCTCCTACACATTTTTCTCTCCACCAAAATCAGTCATGTTTATGGAGCCCATGAAAATGTCAAGGAAAAGAAGCAGACAGCTCTTTATAGAATGCTGTGAAGTTTTCTGGGTGCTTCCACATGCTATTATGCTAGAATCTTGTAATAATTTTGTGACGTTCACAGGGCAGTTATTTTTCACTCTTCCCTCCTCTGAGGCTTAGAGAAATTAAGTGACTTTCCCAAGGTCACATTCACAGCAAGAGAGCTGCAGAGTTGGGGCTTGCACCCAGTTCTACCCAATAGGCAGTGCTCAGGTGATAGAGATCTGGGAACCATGTTTTTGTGATTGCTAATGTTGCCCAGTGACCCTTGAACTGAGGCAGTGATGAGATGGAGAAAGCACTGGGCTAGGAGTTGGAATAAGTGGGGTTAGATCCCTGCTTACCCACTTCCTAGCTTAGTTGTCCTGAGTTAACCTTTGTTGGGTTTCAGTTGTTTGAACTCTAACACACAGCAAATAGTACCCCTAGGCTAAAGTGAGATAATGAATTGCAAACTCCTTATAATATTCATATGAACTTCTTGTAAGGGTGGTTATCAGATGCTAGCTGATCCTGCAGCTGAATTCCTTTACCATTCTGGGTTAGAGGGCAAATAGGTTTCTGTATTTTCCTTCAGAATTTACAATCTCTGGTCTTCCAGGTCCCGGTAGCCCTTCCAATAAAGGGGTGCAGATGGTGCAGCTTTTGGGGCTTGTGTCCATCCTGTGATATCTGTGCATGACCACTTGTAAGTTTTATGATTAGGGGATCCCATGTACTTGACCATGAGGGGCTCTTGTTTTGGGGGACAGTGCTCATATGAATAAGAAATATGCAGGGAGCACTTTATAAGCTCATGTGGCAGAAAATTCTAGTTGTTACCCAATGTCGCCTCCCTTCCACCTCAGTAATGGAGCTCTCCAAAGTTAGCTGGCTGGGTACTTGGTCATTCAGAAAAAAAGACTACATTTCCAGCTTCCCTAGAAGTTAAGCATGGCCTTGCGATTAATTTCTGGTCAATAGAATGTAAGTAGAAATGTTGGGGACAACTTCTGGAAAACCTCCTTAAAGAGAAAGGTTCAATCCCTTTCTCTAAATATACTCCTTTCTGCTGGGAATGCTGACATGATGGATGGAGCTAGAGCAGCCACCCGGGATTCTTAGGTAAAAGCCACATGTGGAAGATAGCTTAGGGCTAAATGATAATTATAGGACTGTCATACCAACCCTGTACTGCCTGCATTTATATGAGAGGACAAAAAACCTGTTTATTTAAGCTGGTTTTTTTTTTTTATTCCTGTCACTCACAAACAACTTAGATCCTAACTCATACAGTAAACTACATATAAACACAAATATGCTACTTATCTATTATATGTACTAGGTATCTACTACATATATAATGTATATTTAGCTGTTTTCTATTGATAGAGCCCTGAGTTGTCCTGTGCCATATCTGGAGGTGTGCAATGAATTGTGCTATAACCAAGTTCTGCTGCATTTCTGTTATTTCCTAAGATGGTGAGATGGGGTTGTAGTAGCCTTGGGTTTTGAACCAAAGAGGGATAAAGCCAGATACTTTTGTGCATGTGTTAAGAAATAGCATCACTGTGGCCTAGTTTACCTGCTTGGTATTTTGGTGGAAGGATGGCCATTTGGCAGTGATACTCAGGGTCTTTCATAAATATGCATTTTTTCTATTCAATATGTTTTTACCAACCACTTGCTAACAATAGGAAAAAAGTTATGCTAACAGGAGCAGCAGACATTTATCTAATGTGTGCTGTGTGCCAACCACTGTTTTAAGTAAGAACTCAAAAAGTGCTGTGATTCCACTTTGCAGGTGAATGACGGAGGCTCAGAGAGGCTCAGTAACATGCTGGGATCACACAGCTTATAAGTGTAGAGCTGGATTTGAAACCAGGCACCTAACTCCAAAACTTACGGGCCACCTTACCATACCTGGGGTCTGGCATTAGTCTTGGTAATGTGGCCATTCAAAATGGCCTTTGCTTCAAGAACTTTAAAATCTTTTTGATGAAGCAATACATATGCTTGTGAAACTGTTAAAATAATAGTTAAGACCTTCTGTGGTCAAAAGATCAGGTCAGTGACCCAGGCAGCACATAGACTAGACCAGAGGTCACCTAGGCCTGCCTCCCTTTGTTTTGTCCACACAGTGTTTTGAAAAACTTTGAGTTAGTTGTCAACTTGAAAAACATCTAAGGAGATTAAAAAATTAAAGCCGAGATTTCCAGCTTGTCTTGGGAAATTGGAAGACCTGGTGATACCGAGTCTGAATTTCCTGATGGTAACCACCTGCCAAAGCTAAATTGGGGTTCTGTGCTTTAGCCAATACAGGGTGTCCACTGTCCCCCGGTGTCCACTGCTCCCTGTGGTTCTTGGACACTGCTGCTGAGGGTCAGTTAGTTTTTACATCTCACCTCGGCTGCCGTCTTTTCCTATACCTGGCTTGCTTCATTCGTGGACTTACTCACCTGCTACCTGAAGTCTTTGGAGTTTGCAGCCTCTGCTGCGTGGTCTCTGTCAGTGGTGCCTCCTGGAGCTGTGCAGGGAGCTCCCGCTTTAACCTAGAGGTGGTCAGTAGCTAGAGCTATTGGTTTGGGGTGGAGATTGCAGGCAAGGATGGCTGGGTTTTGCGTGCCTGAATGAAAAGTTTTTTACCCTTTCTAATACACTTAAAAAAAAAAAACACTTAAAAATTATTGCGAAAAACAAAAAAAATTATTGCGATGACATGTATATAACAGCACATTTTCCATTTTAACCATTCATTAAGTGTACAATTCAGTGGCATTAATTTACGATGTTGTTCTACCATCACCACCATCTTTGACCAAAACTTTTTGCTCACCGCAAACAGAAGTGTACCCTTTCAACACTGAGTCCCTGTTCCTTCTCCCCTCCTGCCTGTACAGTATTTTCTGTGTCTATTAATTTGCATATTCTAGTTATTCAATATAAGTGAGGTCATACAAAATCTGCCCTTTTGTGTCTGCCTTATTTCATTCGACAGAATGCATCAGGGTTCATCCATATGTGAGAACGCCATTCCCTTTTTATGGCCGAATAATATTCCATTGTATACATAAAGCCCATTTTCTTTATCTATCTCTTGAGGACACTTGAGTTGCTTCCACCTCTTTGTCATTATGCATCATTCTGCTGTGAACACCTGTGAACACTTTCTGAGTCCCTTTTTCCTAGGTATGGATGCATACCTAGCAGTGGAATAGCTGGGCCATATGGTAATTCTTTGTCAAATCCTGGTTTTGAAAACATAAAACCATCACTTGTTCTTGCCCTTGGTCTCCTCCCTGCATGACCTGTCCTTTCAGACATTGGGCCTCTTTTTTCCAACTATCAGTGCTTTTCCGTTGTGGTGTCTCTCCCAGATTCTTCCTAGCTCAGCAGGTTCCTTTAAAACAGAAGCTCATTTTGGGACGAGCAGCTCATTTGCAGCCTGGAGACCCTTGTTGGTATCTCCTCAGTCGATTTGAGGGCAAGTTTGGGGTCGACGCATCTCTCTGTGGTCTGGAGCAGCTGCTGGAATGCCTAAGCAATTTCCCCTAAGACAGTACTTCCCAACAGTGGGCTGACCTTGTGAACAAACTGCACAGCTCAGGGTCACTTGCTAAGAAAATGAGTTCATGAGCCACCGAGCACCGGGTCCAGGTCACTCTGTGGAGAGGAGCATTTTTCCTTTACATCCTCGGTACCATATGACTCCTGCCCTCTGACTGCTGTTTGAATTGTTTTCCTCCGCCCCGGTTTCAGGCCTCAGCTCCAAGGTGATTGGCTGCCCCAGCCAGGGCCAGATGTTGCCGTAAGTGTGGAAGGCCCCCATGGACACAACAGGCAGTGTTGCTGGCCTCGCTTTTTAGCTGGCTGGAGGCTGCCATGGTGTGGAGGGCAGTCAAGCTGGACAGCCCTGAGGGTGCTTCAGTCCCACCTCCCCCAAATCTCTGGGCCTATCCTTTATTTGCAATCCAAGCTAAATGGGGAGCTTTCCAAGTCTGGGATCAAACTGTTAGCAGAGATCCCAGGAATATGAGCTGGTTCTGGAAAATCCATGATTGCACGGACCCCAGGAGAGCTAAGTAACCTGGAGTCTTGTTTAGAGATTCTGGGGGTGGAGACAGGACCTACGAGAAATGCTGAACTTTTGCGGGAATTGAGGGTTTTGTGGTGGTGAAACTGGCCTGGTTTTCCCGTGGCCTTCGGGATGAGAACTAAGCTGGGGAATTCCAGATCCCTTGGGGCTGCAGCTGGAATGCTCTCCCTTCCTCAGGATGCCTTGCGGGCCTGGAGATGAGCAGAACTCAGAAGAGCTGGGCAGAAAACCAGAGCGGCATTGGGAGAGCTGCTGGACAGTGTCTGCGGACAGTGAGACACGCTGCTGCAGGGCAGGCCTTTGATGTTGGGAACAAGGCCTTGTCCTGCCCTTGACTTTTCTCTGCCAGGTCCCCGTAGAGTCTGCCTTCCTTGGGTGATCTGATTACTGAGCTCTTTCCTGGCCTCTCCCTCCTCCTGGGGGAGGAAGGAGTGGCCCCGCCGCTTATTTACGGGGTGCTACCATCCCAGGGACTTGGGGTAGGTGGCTTTAGAGCTATAGTCTCAGGGTGAGGAAGTGGGCAGGGAAGGCAGCCCAAATCCTGCAGGCTTTGGGAGAATGGGGTGTAGTGTGGCTGTTGCAGACTGCCAGGACCTGTAGCGCCCCATGGCTCCACGCTGCATTGGTGCCGTCCCCTGAGTGCCAGGCCGGTGTGGATTCCCCCGTATTTGGAAGACAGTGACACATGCAATTCAGGAATCAGCTGGGCACAGGACTTGCAATTCCCACTCTGGCTCGTCATTTGGGTGGCTGTGTCCTGTCTCTGTGAACTTCCCGTAAAATGTGCATTTGCTGCTTGTGGTCTAGCCCTGGACACCATAGAACAGATTTACTTGAGGTTCTGGAGCCCAGGGGCAGAGCTCTGCCACGACCAGCCTGCTGTGGGACTTGGAAAAGACACCTAACCTTCTGCATCCTCGTCACCATCCCCCCCTCCCCCCCATCCTGGCTGCCTTAGCTGTAAATCTAGTCTTGGACCAGGTGGCCTCTGAGACTCCTAGTGGCTCTAGGGTTTTATGGTTTGTGGTTGCCCCAGGGGCTCTGGACCTTCAGTGCATTAGGGGGCAATAGTTAGAGAAAAGTCTGGAGGCCCCGTTGAGCAGCTTGGGAGCTACCTGCAGGGGATGGGTCTGGGGAAGGAAGGGGTGGTTCCGCCACCCATTTCCGGGCAGCTTGTGGGTGGGACTCTGTGCTTGGTTCTGTGGTTCCTTCAGCGAGGGAGATTCCCAGGTACCTGCTGGTGGATGGAGTGGGGGAGAGCCCGGTGAGGCCCTGAGTTTTGACGCTTTCTCCTGAAAGGTCTATCTAAGTTACAGTGGCAGTAACAGCACCCACTGCTGGAAACGTTAGGACGTTTTATCTCCTCTACGCTAACTTCCAAATTCTATCCCATCTTTCCTTTTAACCTTCCACATATTGTAAAGCAAGGCTGGGTGGAGAGTGCGTGCATAGGGGTAATCGATGCCGTTGGGGCTAGATGCGTTTGGGGATTGGTCTGCACGCTGAGCATTATCAAGGCTTTTGGGAGGAATGAGGTGCTCAGGGGGTTTTGGTCGGGGTCAAGGGTCGCATTGAGCCCCACCCCACGAAGCAAGAGGGCATTTAGACCAAAGGAAGAAAAAGCGTGCATTTCTACTTTCTTTCTTGCCAGGTTTCCTCTTGTAATACAGCTGCGGGAGGTGCATGCGCCGTGCAGCTGAAGATGTCCTGCTGGTGTATATAATCCTTTGGTCGGGAAAGAGGTGTAAGGAGACTTGGTAATTGGCTGCCACTTGCTCTTTTCCTTTATCCAAGAGATCCGTGGTTATTATAGAAGGGGACCGCCCGTGGTGAAAAAGACGTGTGCAGTTTAAAAATGGGTCCTTGTTTCTCATGCAGTTCTTACATTTTTTTTTTTTTGGTGCTTCCGACATGACTGAGGCGTGCAGGGCTGCTCCTAGGGGCCATGTGGACCCACTGGCCCTGATTCCCAGGAGGGTTCTGTGTGTGTGTGAGACAGGGATTGAGGGGCAGGGTGGGGGTGCTGGGGGCTTGGTGCTGCCCCTCCCAACTCCCCCCACTGTGCTTGCCTTCTCCCTTTGACTGGAGTGTGATGATGCATCCTGTTTTCCCACGTTCCATGACCTGAGGGCTTTCTCTGCAGTTCTTTTTTTTTTAATAGCTTGTATTTGTCTCAGAAACTTTCCATTTTTCTTAGGTCCACACTTGGGATTTGTCTTAGAGGTTTTTCTTTATTGGTTTCTGCCCTGTTCTCTCCTGTGGCTGTGGCTCAGATCGATGTGGGAAATCCTTGGCCTGCTCCGGTGCAGGAAACCTGCCGCGCTTGCAGGATGGGGCCCACGGATTATGTGGCCTGTGAATTATGTGGCCCGAGGATTACATGGCTCCATCTCCCACTCTACCACCCCCCTGGGCTACGCTGCTCAAAGAGATATCAGAGATTCAAGTGGGAGTGGTATATTTATTCTAGGGATAAACTTGAATCCTCTCAGATCTACTGTTAAAAAAGGAAACTATTGGCAAATGTTGGTGGTTGAGCCGTCATTAGTAAGAAATGACCAATGACCTACTTATTGAAAGATCAGGACACACGGATATCAGCACCCTTGCAGGTGAGAATCGGGTCTGGGGTTAACAAGGTGGGAAAAGAAAGCCATGGCTTGTACAGCTATCTAAGTTCTAAAGTTCCAGACTCTTCCACTTGTTAACTTTAGGGCTTATATGAAGTTCTGTTCAGGGCGATTCTTCTTTCATACCAGATTTTGTTGGTGCAAATCCTAGAAACGGTCTAGTTTACTTCTGTGAAAGCAACCTATAGTTTAGCACGGCCTTGGGCGATGTAAAGTACCATGTTGGAAAAGGGAGGGGAAGAGAAGGCTTTGCCTTATTGCACCCGGTTATTTCTGAGCCATTGAAGGTTACAAATGGCTTCTGGTGACTCCCTTTATTGCTGCAGTATTAACTGCAGTTACAGCTCTCTTGAGCAATCAGAAGGGAATCGTTAGACAACTTTGGTGTGGTTTCTCCTATTTCCCCAGCTGGCTCCAGGGTCCGTTTGGAATCTATGACATTCCTTTCTTTGTTCATCATTTCCTGTCCTGTTCAGAACTTGCTTTAAGAATTTAGAGAAAGAGGTTTTCAGCATTTGGATCCGAGAACATGCATACGCATGTTGTGAGTGAAAATAAAGGATCATGTGGAAAGGAAAAAACACAGCAGAATACTCTTCACTACTTTTCTGCTAAGTACTGTGAATTTTATTTCATGAAGTATAATTCAGTGTTCTATTCAGGGAAGTCTTTTCTCCTTTGCTTATCCCTTTGCAAGACCCAAGAAAATAACTTGGTCGAGCAATCTGGAGATGGGGTGGGTCAGGAGGAAGGGGAGGGATGGAAGAGAGAAAGAGGCAGATTATCTGGTCAGCTGAATTAAAGACTTTCATTTCTTCACCATCAAATCTTTGTTCACTTTGGTTTGCAACATTTTAGCTGTTTCTCCCCATTGTGTTGCTGTGGAATGGGAACCCTTCCCTCAGTAGAATGAGAAACCTTCCCCTACTGTTCTTTATTATTATTATTATTATTATGTCAAAGGCAAAGAATATATTTTAACAGCAATAACATATTTAACGAGGCCGTGGCTGCCATAGACAGTTGTGCAGGCTGTGCACTGCCCAAGGATACTCTGGCTGCAGACACGAGGGGGTTTGAAATCCATGCCATCCCTTCATCCCAAGCTCTGCCTCCTGGTGTGGAATTGCATCTGCCAGGAGGAAGGGGCACCATGCATTTGCAAAGCTGTGTCTGCAGGCCTGCCCGCACTGCTCTTTGTTGCTGCTCCCCCAGTAAAGGACTGGCTGGTGTCACCTTTCATGAGGACGAGGATGCATTGGTTCCGTGGAGATGCGACTGTAAGCTGCATTCAGGGGTAGGACAGGCTCTGCAGACTCGACGCGATCCTGAAAGGTTAGCATGGTGAGGCTCATACTGCTCTTTTAGGTTTAGATTAAAATGCACGATTTCTCTATTTGTTAATGCAGCCAGTTAAGATGCATAACATAAACTTACTTCTTTATGCACACAATTAAAGGGGTATAGGAGCTAATCTGAAAAATAATTTGAGTTTGATATAGGAATACATTTACATTACATTTGTGATGGATTTACTATTCTAATGGCCTTGGTGAGGCTGATGTTAAAATATGTTGGTATTTTTAAAATATTTGCTTGATTTTCAGCAGAGAAGACTGGGTAATGGGGTTAGCCAGGTCTGTGTTAGTAATTCATCCTAGAGTAGTGGATGGTCAGGTTGGCTATAGGAATCTCTAAAGCTATGCCTCATTCTCTAGAAGCCAGTCCAAATTCTAGTATTACCAGGGCTTAAAAGTGGCATCGTTTTTCAAATGAAATATTTCAGGTCTGTTTGGGAAGTGTTTGGATGCATCTGATCTGGGAAGCATTGTAAGGCTTCTAAATATGTGGTGCTCATTTTTAGTTCTGTGTGCTAGAATTTGGGGTGGAATGAGAATAGGGTAGAATTTAGAAGTCAGTTTAAAATAGATCACTTTTTAGGGTCACCAAAAAGTAATGGCAAGAACTTTTAGTTTGGTTTGGTGTATTAATCACAACTATTAGTTGGTATAAAGTTATTTTTCCAAAGCTCCCTTTCACTGTAAAAAGTCCCCACAAGTGGGGCGATGCAGCCATGGCTCAGTGGCAGAGTTCTCACCTGCCATGCCGGAGACCCGGATTCGATTCCTGGTGCCTGCCCACGCAAAAAAAAAAAAAAAAAATCCTCCAAAGTGCAAGCTAGATGGTGAGTCCGAATCAAGTGGGCTGAAAATTAGCTGAAATCAGCAGAGGGGGGAAGGGGATCTGATAGTCCATTCTGAGTTGTTTCATTGATACCACTGTATGATGCTTTCTATGGGCCTCATGGGGCCATAAACTGTTGAAGGATTTCACAGGAGATAAAGAAAATACAGGCCTTGCCCTCCGAGAGTTTACAGACTAAGGGATAAATATGACAAACCCATCGACATAGTCAGGTACGGGGATAATGGCTGGAGAGTTCTCAGGCCTCTTGTGGGAGGTGAACTGTCCACTGTGCCAAGGAAATCACGCTGTGTTTGAACCTGCTACTCCTATATTCACATGAACACATACTTGGGTGTGAATCCATGTGCTCACACACACGTGCACATTTTAGGTATTTTTTTAAATCTGGACAATCTCCGGAAAGAATAGAAACTTTATGTGGAGAATTAATATTTTTAATTATGCAAAATGGTTCCCATTGAATAAGAGCAGCACTTTACTTTTATTATTAAAAACAAATTAAACACTAAGTCAGTGTTTTGCCATGTTTCATCTATTTTTAAGGTGCAATTTTCCCCACATTTGAGTAGCTCTGACAAAGGGATGCTCCTGACAATTGACTGATTAATTAACAGCGTTTTCCCCTTTCTTAGTGGCGTATATAACAATGCACATCTTATAATAGAGGGCTTCCTAGATTCCTTGAAGCGTGACTTTTTTTATTGGCAAGCAGGAGTGGGGAGGGTTAGGGCTGTGGATCTGTATATTAAAAGCGTGGTTCATTGTTACACTTATCACAGGGAGACTATTTTATATTTGAGAGTTTCAGAGTTGCAAATCATCTGCAAGTAAAAGAAGGTAGACAGGTCCTGCCTGCAAGGGGACGGGGTCTCTGCTGCGCGCTCCGGGTCACACACAGGTAAGGCCGCGCCACGATACACACAGGCTTGTGCAAAAACACACGTGTGTTGTGGTCTTTGGTCGTTTTGTCCTCTTGAGGTTTCTTTTTTCCCCGCGGGGTCCTTATTGTTTAATGGGGCAATCGAAGGGAGAGTAAAAAAAGTAATCGTTTAGAACATATGCCGGAGGTGAGACCCTCCTGATAATTGGTTTCCCCAGGAACTTCGGCCTCGTCTGTCTGCTGCAGGAACAGTGGGACTGCCTCTTTCTCCCTCCCACGAGTGTCCCTCTGGGACCTCCATCGTCTCCAGCTTGCTAACTTGGCTAAACGCTATTCAGAAATCACAGAGCATGTCAAAGCAGGGCAGAAAACCGGAAGGACAGAGGTGACCACATTGAGTTTCTCTTGAAATGTGTTCTTCTTGGGTGGCTCCAAACTCGGCTCCTTATTTAAGAGACGGCAGGATTTGCAGGACAGTCAGGGTGACAGTGTCCACGTGTAATTCTGTGCGGTTCGTTCCTGCCTGATCACCCTCCCTAATACAAGAGGAGCCAAAGTGCCCAGATCAACAACTGGGCCTCAGCGTGGTGGTGTTAAATCAGGGCAGACTTGCCCCCCAGGGGACATTTGGCAAATGTTTGGAGAGGGGAGGGGTGCTACTGACTCCTAGCTGTAGGGATGCTGCTAAACATCCTGGAGTGCACACACAGGACTGGCCCACAACACAGAATTACCTGCCCCCAAATGCCAGTAGTTGAGGTGGAGATGCCCTGATTTCATGACGTTCTTGAATGACGTATGGTGGAGAGAGTAAATTTGGGGACAGACTATGGTACACTCGTGAAAAGCAAGGGTGTGTCTGAGCTACAAGTCCTTCTACCTTTGTGCAGGAAATGTGACCTTTTGGGGGCAGGGAGCAAAGGCATCTCTGTACATATCTGCTGATGAAAAGATTCCAGAAACATGGACTGAATAAATACTTAGAGTGTGAATGTGAACATACAGGATACTGGAGTTGAGAGTTGGTGTAGCATGTGGGTAAAAGCGCAGACTCTGGAGCCAGACTGGCTGGGTGTAAATGTTGACTCAGCCATGTATGAGCTGTGTGACCCTCGACATGTTACTTGACCTCTCTGTGCTTCAATTTCCATATCTGTAAAATGCAGTTGAGGATAAGAGCTACCTTATAGGATTGTTAAGCAGATTAAATGGGTTAACATTTGTAAAGTGCTTAGTGCAGTGGCTGGCACATATTGAACCCTAGGTTAGTATTATATTGCCTCTTCTAGTTCCTTCATTTCATATAGGAGGAGAGTAAGCCTGAGAGAGGTTAAGTGACCTGCTCAAGGTCACAGGCTAGGTGTAGGTGAGCCAAGGGTTATTTTCACGACTAGTAATAAGCACAGGAGGAAACAGTAGATTCCTCGAGAGCATATGGAATTTTCTTGAAGAGTTTTAGTTGCAGAGAGAAGGACCCGGTTGACAGAGGCACTGAACATGCAGTGGGGATATCTGGATTCTGGCCCCTTGCCCTACCGTGGGTTGACTGAGTGGCCTCAGCTGCTTTGTCTGACCCCTCCGGACCTCACACTTGTACTTTTAGGTCAAGACACCCTCCATAATGACCCCAGAATCTTGACAGCCCCGGCTCATGCTGTTTCCTCAGGTAGACTCCCAAGCCTCCTGTGCTGAGTGTGTGCATTTTGTGCATGGGGAGCCTTCAGGCTTCTTTTTAAAGCATGTTAGTTATGACTTAAAAGTAAAATATTAATCTAGAAGAATCATTTCACATTTAAATGTGGTTTTGCATTAACAAGTACGTCTGCAGCATAATTGCAGAACCATTGAAAAACTGTTCATCATGCAAGACTGTTTTTTCCCCCTGAGATTCAGTAGGAAATAGGAAACATTGAGATGTTTCTGACTTCTTAACTACTGAAAAAGCATTTAGTATAGTAAAAAAAAAAACCAAAACAATAAAATACATAGGAGGCCATGTGTGTTATGGAAGAAGCTGGAAAAACAGCAGATACCCCATACTTTTGAAAACTAAGGACTTTAGATGATGCTTGAAATTATTTAGCCTGTTGTTTTGTTCTCTGTGTCTCTTTCTCCCTCGTTCTCTTGTTTTATCTCTCTGGCACAAGGCTCTTATGACAGGAAGTGGGTATTAATGAATCAATGAACTATTTTGGAGTCCGTAGGAAGTTCTCTGTGTTGAAGCTTCATTTAAAGCAAGCAGGCCATGCCCACCCGCCCCCCACCCCCCAGTGAAAAACAAGCATTGCTTTCTGTGTGTCCAGCAGCCTTCAATAAATGCTGTGTAGATGTTTAATTGTCTGCTCTAATCCCCCAGCTGTCATTCCCCATGGAACTGGGTTGCCTTATTGTTAAAGTATTGTATTTATTTGATAAACCTTGCATCTAGTCAAAACCTAACCTGAGTTCATTTCCCGGTGTCTGCCCATGTAAAAAAAAAAAAAAAAAAAAAAAAAAAACTTAACCTGACCCATCTCAGCCAAGAGAGATACTGGGGGAAAACTGTTCATTCTATCACAGTGGGACAAGGGCCATGGATATCGTGTGGCTGGGTTTATCAGTAAATGAAAATTGCAGATTACCAGTCATCAGATGAAGCCTTCAGTGGGTCTCTGGTGTTTTTAAATTGCAGGACCTTGACCCCTATGCTTCATTAAGCAGTGACCTCTTCGTGTAAAGCTTGGTCCTTCCGAGGCCTACTGCTGTTCACAGCTCAGGGTTGGATAGCATGCCAAGGGCTCGTGTGTTTTTTGCACCCTGACACCAGCAGTGCAGGAAAACGTCACTCATGCAGTGCTTCCCTCCTCCGAATTAACTGGGAGTTCTTGATAATTTGCATTGGTCCTTAAGAGAGGTCTGCCTTTTCCCTGCATCGGGAAATTAAGGCCTGCTGAGAAATCAGTAGCAAAGCAAGTTTTGGAGAGGGTAGATCTGACCTGCCCTAGGAGGTTTACACTAAAAACTTGCCCATATTTTCTAAAGGAACAAGAGTAAACAAAGGCTGGTGAAGAATGAAGAAAAACAAGTTGTTTTTAGCGATACTGTATGTTATAGGACTCAACCCATTTTGGCCTGTGCAGTTTGAAGACTGGGAAAGAATAAGGCATTATTTATTTAAAGGTAAAATGAGGGTCCTAATCCATGCTGCACTATTTGGCAATTGTAGCAAATGGCTAGTTTTTATAGGATGGAACTAATTTCTGTGTCAGAGCTAGGGAATGCCGATTACTTACTCCCCTTCTGTTAAGAAAATGTTTGTGGATGAATTCATTTCCTTCTGCTCCTCAGGAACCCCCTTTTCCTGCCCCCTCCCTTAATGTGTGTGAGCCTGATATATCCCAGAATGTTTTCCAAGATGGTTTAGGACTATAATCTAATAAAGGAAACCCCAGGCAATTCAGAATAGAAAGTTAACACATGACAAGAGGAAATTCTTTTTAAGCTCCACAGATAAATCTGTGGTTAGGCCTTCAAATACCATCAAGAATGTCAACTCGGGCAGGCCACATGGCTCAGCAGGCAGAGTTCTCGCCTGCCATGCCGGAGACCTGGGTTCGAGTCCTGGTGCCTGCCCATGTGGGGAAAAAAAACAAATAACAAACAAACAAAAAAGAATGTCAACTCGTCAGGGGCAGGGAACTTCTCTTCTTCATTTAGGCATCCCTAGCACCTGGCACAGTCTCTGCTTGGAAAAATTGTGTTTCATAAATATTTATTGAACAAATTAATGAACATAGTGCAAGGCAGCTAATCTCTAACATAGGGACCGAGCACTGTTTTCACAATTTTGAAAAGCTGGGTAGCAAATGCTCTCGAGAACATGCTTCTCAAGACATTTGTTAAAAGCAGTTTGGTTAACCTGAATGAACTGAGCCTTGCAACTGCGTATATATCTTACATGCATTTCTTTTTTACTGTTTATTTCTTTGTTTTAGTTTTCGTTTCTCATCAGCCACTTTGCGTGGCTGGTGTGTTATCAGAGTGATGTTTTCGGGTTGCTGTCACTGAGTTTCTGGAGGCTGGCATCTGATGGAACGCATGGGGTTGTGTTTAAATAGGGAACACTAAAAGGCCCAGAGCAAGGACTCTCAAGTGCTGGGTTGTGCTTAGTTCAGCTGGTGTGTCCGTGTGTGTGTGTGTGTGTGTGTGTGTGTGTGTGTGCTGGGGGAGGGGTGTTTTTGAAGGAGGGGCCTTTTTGAGCCCCCCCCCAAATCACCCCTGAAGCAGGCGCTCATGAATGACACCGGGGTCCTATGGAAGGAGAGGATGTGACTCAACAGATACATTTACACCCAATAAACATCGTCCTTTGATGTGGCCTTGGGCTCTGGAGCCCCAGTGACTTGTGGACCAAAGATGCCCAGAGCCCCGTCCTCTTAGTCAATGAAGGCTTCGTGCACACCCTGGGACCTTCAAACCACCCTCCGGCGAGAGAGCCCGGCCCGCTCCCCTCTGGCCTGCGTGTCTCCTGGGCAGGGGTCTCTTGTGGCCCTGGGCCAACCCTCCCTGCGTGCTGGCCTCTGATGCCCTCCAGGAGGGAGGGGGCATTCCTGCTCACGTTGTCTCCTTGAACCCGTTTGAGCTCCGAACTGAGGCCCTGCAGCTGGGCCCAGCCATTCCTGTACCATCTGCACCTTTCCAGGCTCTGGGTTGCTCCATGCAGAGAGGAAGGCTCCTGGGTCCTCCTGGGCTGAGCACCTTGGAGTGGCATTGGGCAAGGATGTCTCTGGCTGGCCAGTGAGTTGTGAGCGCGCCAGGCGAGGTTGCCTGAAAGAGCCAGCGTGCCCATGGCTCCCTCCCTGAACTCTTACCTCTGAGCCCAGGCTCTCAACATCAGCATCATCATCACTACCTGGGAACTTGTTTGAAGCACAAAATTTCGGGCCCCAGTTCAGACCTACTGAATCAGAACCTCTAGGGGTAGGGCCCAGCAGCTTGTTTACCCAGGCTTTCCAGGTGACTGCTGCAGCTACAGTTTGAGAAACACTGGCCTAAAGCCAAGCAGCCCCTGTTCTCTTGCAGCTGAGCCCAGAAAAGAACAGAGCAGGCAGATTCCTGAATCCTCATCTGCTGCTTTTGTTCCTGAAGCTCTGCTAGGAGATGTGTAACAACGAGCTCCTCGGGCTTGGGGGGAGGGCAGGCAACCCCGATCTTCCCTGGTTTGTAAATACTTCCACTGTGGCCGATTCCAAGCTTCTAGTGGGATGTCACCGAGTGCGGAGCTGGGTGGAGTTGTGCAGAGGCTGGCGGGAGCTGACTGCAGCACTCCACTGCAGAGCTCTCCTCTCATATTAGTATGGCAAAAGCCATATATGCTCTCCCTCTCTTGGAGAGTCAGAGTGCCCGGTAGCATGATGCTTTGAAACCCTAAAATACACACACACCATGAATTAAACTTGCTTAATCCATCCTTCCCCAAATTAATTTAAGCACAGGAGATTTTTTTTTTTTTGATAATAACATTAACAATAGACTGAGGATTTTTTTCTCTTTATTTGCTATCACCAAATTGATCTGATTAAAAAATCAGTACAGACTGCCTCCAAAACACCTCTTCTTTCTTCTGTACTGGAGAAGAACTGTGGGAGGTTCCCTCGCAAAGTTTATAGCTAGAGGGAGGGACAGTGTCACCCTCCCCACTGCAAAAGAGGTGGATCTGTTTTTTGCTTTTGTTTCTTCTATTAAAACTACCCCCCCTCACTTATTCTTTGGAATTAGAGAATAGGATGACATCCATACCTCCTCTGACAGCATATACAGGAGATATCTTAATAGTATATTAGTATACTATTCTATATAGATATAGAATGTAGATATAATAGTATATTCTATTATACATCCTGCTGCCGTGTGCTGCCCCAGCCAAGACTTGGGATTTGACAGAAGTATCATTTTTGCTAAAATTGTAATCCAGGAGGACCCTAATTAGTGACCTAGGATGGAGGTTTTACATACTCTGGAATTGGGTTTGAGGTTTTCTGAGCAGCTTGTATGGTTAGAGGCTATTTTGGAATGAAAAAAAAAAGATGGTCACAAATGCAGTTGGAAACATGGAGGCTTTTTATAGGTCCCTTGTCAAGATGCTGGATTCTGTGCGTGTGGGAGGGAAATGGGGAAGTGGTTTCTTTTCTAAAGACATCAGCCGGGCTCCAATTTTGTTTATAGCTCATTGGGGCCATCTATAATATGCTGTTCCGTATTGTAGTTTTTGCATTTTTAACATTGTAGCACTTTAGTTTATTGCTCATTTGTGACATCGATGCTGCACTGTTCTATATTGTAGTTTTTACACTTTGTAAGTTGGAGTACCTTCACCAACTCTAAATTAAGAGCAGAGGAGTTATCCCTAGGCCTTAAGCAGGAGTTCATGGTTTCAGGTGGCTTGGTTCACTTCCCCCAGCTCTGTGGTCCCCTGTTGGGTTGATCAGCCTTTTAGGATGGAGTCACACTCCCCCAAACCAGCAGGGACGTGATACATAAAAAACGATGTCATGTGCTCATTTTCAGAGGGGATATCCCTTTGGTTTAAGGCTACCTGTGGCCCGTTCCCAGGGCTCTCCTCATTTGGCATGGGACCTGGGAGCCTACGTTGGTAGTGGTGAAAATTGACTATGCAACGTGTATTTGCCATATACTGCTGAGGCATTAGGGTGATGCCGTCAATCCTCACGGCCATCCCATGAGACAGGAAATATTATTATTCTGTCTGACTGATGAGGAAGTGGGGCTCTGAGTGGTGAAGTTGTTTGCCCAGGATTGCACAGCCCAGCAGGTATGTTGGCTTTCTTTCTGCACAGGTGACTGCTGTGCCCTGCTGCCCCTTGGTAGGTAGGTTTCCAAAGAAATCAGAACAAGGAGAGGTGGGGGGTTAAGGGCAGGGGTCAAGAGCAGATGGTTAAGGTAGACCTTTTCCGTCACAGGCCAATTAGCAAGTATTTCAGGCTTCGCAGGCTAGACCATTTCAGCCGCAGCTACCCAGTTCTGCCGTCGTAGCCCCAAAGCTGCTAAAGACAATTTAGAAAAGAATGCACATGACTTTGTGCCAATAACGCTTTATTTATGGTCACTGAAATTCAAATTTCATGTATTGTCCACATATCATGAAATATTATCCTTCGTTTGAGAATGCTTTCAATTATTTAAAGATGTAAGGGCTGGACACGGTGGCTCTCGCCTGCCGTGCTGGAGACCCAGGTTCGATTCCCGGTGTCTGCCCATGCAAAAAATAAAAAATAAGATGTAAGAATCGTTCTTCTCTTGTGGGTATTACAAAAATCTAGACGTCAGGCTAGATTTGGTCTTCATTTGCCTATCCCTGGTTGAGAGTGGAATGTAGTCCATGGCCTTGGAAACCCTCCCCGCCTCCAAGCACACACTCACACACTCACACACTCACACACTCAC
Source organism: Myrmecophaga tridactyla (assembly GCA_004026745.1). Classification (NCBI taxonomy): domain Eukaryota; kingdom Metazoa; phylum Chordata; class Mammalia; order Pilosa; family Myrmecophagidae; genus Myrmecophaga; species Myrmecophaga tridactyla. The sequence continues at coordinate 40,734 of PVIY010019105.1, forward strand.
ACACTCACACACACACTCTCATACACACTCACACACTCACACTCACACACTCACACACACACACACACTCACATTCTACAGCCAGGGATCGGAATCCTTGGGTTCCCCAGATTCCAGGACGCCCTTTCACCTTGGATGCTGCCAAATTCTGCCCCATTGACTTTCAATTTTTGTTTTATTTTGACCATTTCTCTTTTTGTTGACTCAGCAGATTTTTTTTTTCAAACCAACTTCTTTTTTTTTCTGGTTATAGAAGTAATGTTCTTTCTCTTGCTATCACTCAGGCTTGCAATAGCTCAGTCAAATGTGGCTTTTCAGGTTTTTGTGACCTGGGGCAGGGGGTATTTTGGTTTGTTAAGGCTGCTGGAATGCAATATACCAGATGGAATGGCTTTTAAAAAGGAAATTATTAAGTTGCAAGTTTACAGTTCTAAGGCCATAAAAATTGTCCAAACTAAGGCATCCAGAAAAAGAGACCTTGACTGAAGAAAAGCTGATGGCATACAGGACACCTCTGTCAGCTGGGAAGGCACGTGGCTGGTGTCTGCTGGTCCTTCAGCTTCTGGTTTCAAACAGCTTCCCTGGGGACGTTTCTTTCTGCATCTTCAAACGCCTGGGTCTGGTGTGGGCTCTGTCAGCTCTCCCCTTTTAAAGACCTTCAGTAAACTAATCTAGGCCCACCTTAGATGTGTGGAGTCACAGTTCCATATAACCAAAAGGCTACATCCGTGATTGAGTGTATTGTATCTCCATGGAAATAATCCAATCTAATCTAAACAACATTGAATGAGAATGAAGAGAACATGGCTTTTCTGGGGTACATACCATTTACAGACCAGCCCAGAGAGAGTCTAGCTTTTGAAGTGAGGTCCGTGTCTACCCTGGCTGGACCCTCGAGTTGATTTTTACCAGTTTGGCTGTCTCAGCTCTGGAGGGCCTGGCTCTGGTAAGCCGTGGCAAGCTCTGGAAGTCCAGCAGTGTGACCCCCACTCACCTGTGTGTACCTGGGGGCCCTAAGAACTTGCTGCTTAGGAGCAATTTATGCAGCTGGATTGAGGAAAGGGAAGAGCTGGAGACTAAAACAGTAAGATCTTTTTTTTTTTTTACATTTTTTATTGTGAAATATAAGATATATACAAACAAGCAATAAATTTCAAAGTACATTGTCACAAGTAATTATAGAACAGCTTTCAGAGTTTGGTATGGGTTATAGTTCACAATTTTAGGTTTTTCCTTCTAGTTGCTCCAAGACATTGGAGACTGAAAGAAATATCAATATAATGATTCGGCAGTCATACTCATTTGTTAAGTCCTTTCTTATCTGTTATAACTCCTCCTTCTCCTTTGGTCTTTCTCTTAATCTTTAGGGGTATTCTAACTTTTTCATGTTGGAAAAGGGTATCAATAATATGGGATAGGAGGATGGAACTAGTTGATGTTCTGGAGAGGTTGGCCCCTCTGGGCTTCTGGATTTATCTGGTCCAGGAACCCATCTGGAGATTGTGAGTTTCTGGAAAGTAATCTTAGTACATGAAACTTTTGTAGAATCTCAGAGAAAGACCTAGGTGTTCTTTAAGGTTTACAGGAATGATTTTGACTGAAGTTTGACAAACCCTGGCAATTAGCAATAGCTAGCTGAAGTTTGCATAAAAGTAGCCTGCATAAAAGTAGCCTCCAGAAAAGCCTCTTGACTCTATTTGAGCTCTGTCAGCCACTGAGACCTTGTTTGTTACACTTCTTTTCCCCCTTTTGGTTAGGAAGGCATTGTCGATCCCACAGTGCCAGGGCCAGGCGCATCCCTGGGAGTCATGTCCCACGTTGCCAGGGAGACTCTCACCCCTGGATGTCATGTCCCACGTAGGGGGGAGGGTAATAATATCACTTGCAGAATTGGGCTTAGAGAGAGAGAGGCCACATCTGAGCAACAAAAGAGATTTTCTGGAAGTAACTCATAGGTAGACTTAGCTTCTCTGCCCCAGAAATAGGCTTCACAAGAGCTAGCTTCAGGATTAAGGGCTTGACCTATTGAGTTGGGAATTCCTAATGTAAAACAATAACATCTTAAGGAGCATTTGACTTCTAAGAAAGACAGATCTTTCCCAGTGGGCAGGTAAAATGTCCTAACAGGGCTATCCTATTCTGACAGCTAATGAATGTGCAAATGCTTGGGACTGCAGTAGGTGAAATCAGTCTCACCTTCTGACAAGACTTTTTAAGCATTTTTTTCCCTAAGTCCAGTCAAGAGGTGGATTTCCCCCGAAGCTGTGAGATATTTGCTGTATTGTGGGTATTGAGACAGGGGAGCCAGACTTCGTTTCCAGCTCTGTGGCTTAGCCAGTGCCTTAAGTGGCCTGAGACCCGTCCATGATTATACAGACGCTTTACTTCTTAGTCTGTAAAGAAGGGATAAAGTCTTATCTCATGGGAATACTGGGGATGAAAGTGGCAGCATTGGGTAGTATAATAAAAGCATTACTATATCTGCTTGGTGTACATTAAAGTTAATGGGTTACTAGAAGGGAACTTCAAAGTGCCTGTGACATAGTTTTGGCTGAGTTTACTGAGTACCCGAATCACCCTAATAATTGTGTGAGTGATCAGGCAGACAGGTTGTGAAACTATGGTTTTATTTTGCGTTTTTCGGTTTCCTAGTCCCTCCCCCATTCCCACTTTATCCTGCACATCCAGGGACCCTGTGCTGTGCTTGGGCTGGTGAGAGCCTCATCTTCAGACAGGAGAACCGCGGGCCCCGTGTGTTGAGGCATAAGCAGCCTTCGCCACGTCCTGTTTCATAAGCACAGAAAGCTCATGGGGATGATCCATTAGGACATTTGTCTCCAAGCCAGGCTGAACATGAGAATCACCTCGAGAGCTTAAAAAAAACCAGTGCCCCAGTCCCACCCTCTGATTCCATTGGCCTGGGGCATGGCACTGGTCCGGCTTCAGCGTTCCCCAGGGGCGTCGGAAGTACAGGCAGGGTTAAGCGTTGCTGCGCTGGCAGGAGGACAGGCGAGGGGCTGAGATTGGGGTGAGGGGGTGCTGGAGGGGTCTTTCACTCTGGCTCACTCTCCTTCCCTCTCCCCTCATATTTCTGCTCTCTGAGGTTTGCTGCCTCAAATGCTGATGTGCTCATGTCAGATAAGGATTGTTGATGATTCTTTGTTTTGAGTCTTTTGGATCCCTTTTGTGTGTCTGTGTGGTTGCAGAAGTAAACATTTTCATTGTTGAAGATTTGGGAAATATAGAAAAACAAAGTTAGACTATGGAAAAAAACTGTATTTGGGTAAAACCCCAAGGTATCCCCTTTCTGTGGACCAGACTGGGGAGTTCCTCATGCCTGCGCCTGCTGAGAAGGTTGGTTCGTTTACTGAGTGGTGTGTGCTTCGGTGCCACAGGGGTTGGTAACATTTGCCAGAATGTTCTGCAAAGGAAAATCTCATGTATGTGTGTGTTTTTTTTTGCATGGGCAGTTACCTGGATTCAAACCCGGTCTCTGGTGTGGCAGGTGAGAATTCTGCCACTGAACTACCTTTGCACCGCCCTTATGTGGCTTTTAATGTCTTTTTTTGTGTGTCTCCCTACGAATATGTACTGCTATATCCATACATACACCCATACAGAGACAGGTATCTGAGATGTATATCATACGGAATTTTGTTCACAACTTTTTTTGGGGGATGGTGGTACACGGGCGCATGTGTGATTTTTTAAAAAAATATTTTTATTGATGAAACAACATGCAAACATTCTTAACATACAAACATTCCATACAGGGTGTACAATCAGCGGCTCACAATATCATCACATAGTTGTGTATTCTCATGTGATATTTATTTATTTATTTAATATTCTCATGTGATTTTTAAAGCTGGGACTGCTTGATGCTGTAATACAGCACTGAGCACTGTTTTAAAACTCATGGCTGTGTTTCCATGGGCCCTGATGGAAGACCCAGCACCCTTATGCAGAGAGCACATCTTAGCTTCCTGCAGTGGGGCTGGGGTGCCTGCTAAAGCCTTCAGTAACGTCCCTTTGGAAGCCACAGAAGAAAGGTGGTTGCGAGTGTCTAGAGGTTTGAGAGCCCCAATCTTAGTTACCAGTATGGAAGCACAAATCTTGGTGTTGTGGAAAGAGGATGCATTTAAAGTCAGAGAGGTTTGGGTGGCAGTTTTAGCTTTGACGTGAACTATTAGTTGTGTGCTTGGAAAGAAGATAATTTAGCCTCTCAGCCTGATTTTTCTAAACTCTCATATCCTTTTAGCTAATCTACTTTGAAGAAGATTAAAAAGGATGATGTGTGTAAAGTGTCCAGCCCTCAATGTGTGCTGTATAAATGTTAGTTGATTTTATTATTTTATTCTTGAGCCGTAATTGATTTGGAAAAGAGAGACATGGGAGGGTTATATAAAAAGCCTTTAGGGTTTAGATTAGAGTTTAGCTTTAGAACACAGTCTGAGATAAGGAGCGGTATGTAAACAGGGCTCTGAGTGCTTACCTGGTGGAAGTATTAATGGGGATGAACCAAGCTGAACACTGTGGCTGAGTTAGAGATACAAAGTAAAGCAGGAGAAAGGTTCTTAGAGCCAGGAAAGGCCTCTGCCATTTGTGTCACGCTTTTCACCAGAGAAGGTACGTGTGCTGCTTGCGTGGTGCTACACCAGGCCAGTGCCAAGCGAGACCATGGTGGCCAGACATTTAAACATAAAACAAAACCAGTCCAACATAATGTGACGTTCTTTTGGAAGGAAGTGTCCTATGACCGAGCTGGAGTTCTAAGAAGTTTGGAGGACTTATTTGTCAGGCCATTTTCTGCTGCCAGTTCTTTGACTTCAGGAATCTGCTCCTTTGGGACTATATACTTTTGGTATTTTGACCCAGTTGTAAGGTTAGTAAACCATTTGAGTTTGGCACCATGAAATAGTGAAAGGAGGTCATCCTGTGATGTGGACCTGGCTCTGCCCCTTATTCACTGTGCGACCTTGAGCTATCACAAGCCTAACAGACCTCCTTTTCCTTAGGTCTAAATGCATGAAATTGGAAGGTGTCATGGTCAGATTCATGTGTCAACTTGGCCAGGTGGTGGTTCCTGTTTGTCTGGTTGGGCAAGTGCTGGCCTGTCTGTTGCAATGAGGACATTCCATAGAATTAGATCATGATCATGTCAGCTGCATCCACAGCTGATTCCATTTGTAATCAGCCAAGGGGAGTGTCTTCTGCAATGAGTGACGCTTAATCTAATCACTGGAAGCCTTTTAAGGAGGATTCAGAAGAGACAGGCTCTCTTCCTGCTTCAGCTGGCGAGCCTCTCCTGTGGAGTTCGTTCAGACCTTCTGTGCTGGTTTGAAAGGAAGTATGCCCCCTAGAAAAGCCTTGTTTTAATGAAAACATCATTTTGTAAAGGTAGAGTAATCTCTATTCAATACTGTATGTTTGAAACTGTAATCAGATCATCTCCCTGGATGATGTGATTTAGCCAAGAGTGGTTGTTAAACTGGATTAGGGTACGACATGTCTCCACCCATTTGGGTGGGTCTTGATTGATTTATTGGAGTCCTATAAAAGGAAATGTTTTGGAGAATGAGAGATTCAGAGAGAGCAGAATGCTGCAGCACCACGAAGCAGAGAGTCCACCAGCCAGTGACCTTTGGAGATGAAGAAGGAAAATGCCTCCCGGGGAGCTTCATGAAATGGGAAGCCAGGAGAGAAAACTAGCAGATGATGCCGTGTTCGCCATGTGCCCTTCCAGCTGAGAGAGAAACCTTGACCG